>LOJH01017061.1:0-22480 GCA_001685095.1 Ellobius talpinus
AAAAAAAGAAAAAAATACTATTCAGTTTGCAATAGCAACAGGGATGAATGAATTTACAATGCTTGTTTTACTGTTTTCACAAATATTTTAAAGTATTATTAAACTTTTCAGATTTAAAATGATAATCTATTAACCCTCTATATTTTTATCGGTAAACACCATGTGATCAATGTTAACACTCATTATTAAGACTCTATTATTTCCTCCTATAATTTTGCTTTTACAGTCTTAGAAGGTGCAATACTAAAATAGTTCTTAAAAGAGCTTAATATTAATATTGAAGCAGAAAAAAAGGTTTTTTTCCGTTTTTTTCTTCTTTGGCTTTGATTTGTAGGTCTTCTGATTCAGGACACATGAACATGAAATGCATTCCTGTTAAGTGAGGTGATGTAAGCTAATAATGGTTCTTTTTAAACATTAAAAATTTAAACATTAAAACATTAAAAGTAGAATTGTTTTACTTTCTCTTAATAAATAAAACTCCCTCGGGCAAATTGTACCTTCTGGTTGAAGAAGTCCAGGGGTACATTAGCAGTGGTTTTCATAGCACCAGAGGCACCATCCCCAAAGGTTAAGTTTTCTACATCAAGTAATGACTGAGATATGAGCCATAAATTATAGACATTTATGTTTTAAGAACTGGTCATTTCTTTGCTGTTAGAAACTAAAGCATATTGTTGATAATTGCTTTTGGATACAAGACTTTATGCCATACCACTTCTTTGTCCAATACAGGTAAGGACACATTATCTTCAGATCACTATTTCTTTCTTTATTCCACTCCTATTATCTCATTTTCTCCCCCAAATTTGTCTAACTTTATCTTTATACACTCAGTAAAGAAACATCAGTGAGGAACTAATAGATTTTCTTTCTGATTTAGAACACAACATACCCTTCCCTATGGCTCTTCCACACGTACTATGTGAAAACAATTCTGTCCCATCCTACTACCATGACACAAACAAATGTTTCTTATTAGTACACATAGATATGAAAATATTGGTAAATAACAGTGATTAGAAAATTATTTTTTAATAAAATAACAGAATTTGTGACCTCAAGATAGCTAACAGGTGAAAGGCACCTGTTATAGAGACTGTTTGATCTACTGAACCAACTTGATAAAAGAATAGACAGCCAATTCCTAAAAGTTGTTGTGGTGATCTGAATGAGAAAGACTGGTATATTTGAATGCTTGGTTCCTTGTTGATTGACTGTTCCTAAAGATTAGATGGTGTGGCCTTGTTGTTGTGCCACTGGAGGTGGGTCTTGGTGTTACAAAGGCTCACAATGGGGCAGTCTCTCTGTCTTTGCCTGCTGCCTATGTGTCAAGATGGATGGATGCTCTCAGGTTCTGCTCCAACACAATTAAGAAGTCACTATTTAAAAGGTTTCATTTATAAGTGTTGCCTTAGTCATGGTATCTGTTTAGAGCAATAGAAAAGGAACTAATATGATTGCTTTCTGATCTCTATACAATCTCCATGTCACATATACATGTTTGTGCATACAGGTATTCACATGAATAAACATCTCAACATAAATAAATAAATAACTGAAATGATACTAAGAGGAGACTGAAATTCTGTCTATTTATTAGCAATTAATCTGAATTCATAACATAGTCTTGTCTTACTTGCATAACATTGAAAAATAGCAGAAATGAGGAATGTATTAAAGGAAGTAAAAAGAAAGATGAAAGACATGACCATGATGTAGTCACTCACGTGTTAAAATATATTATCTGGCTAACAGTTAATGTATATTCAATAAATTTTGAATTAATAAATGAGATTTAAAAGTAGTGTGATTATTAGCAATTTAATGAAGCACAATAACCTTATTAAGAAATTAGCTGCCTCATTTCTTTCCTTTAGGCCTCTCATAAATAATAAAGTTTATGTTGCCTCTACATTCAGGAAGAGTATATAGAACTGAGTTTTTGAAACTCCTTTGGCATTGAAAATGCTTTGATTCTCAGCAGTCTCAGAAATAATGTGTTTTGGTTCCTCCTGTGCAATGCTGAAGGGAAATTCATATCGAAGAAAATACATGAACATGCAATTTAAACTTGACTCAAAGTAATGGAAATAAATGAAGAAATAAGGCTAAATTTTTATTATAGAGTAATGTGTACTTAATGCATATATTTGCATGGCTTTGATAAAAGATATCATGAATTGAATGGTAGTTTAAATGTGGGTTCATCACACAGGTAAACCAGGAAATTCTATCTTTAGAGATATAATGTTCTCTAAAAACTAAAGAAAGTAAAACCAAATCTTCAAATAAATCACTATGAATGAAAATTTAGCACATAAGATAGCTCAGTTTAAAATAACATTGAAGATTGTTTGCCTTAAGAGTAAAATCGAGGTTAGGTGAGATGACAAAATAACTACATCAGCATCTTCAATATTGTGAATATCTGTCAGGACTTTTGACAGTTATGAACATGTAAAGAATCTTTCATTATATGTAATTATTCAGTACTTTGGAGATTAGCTAGTATGATTCAGTCTTACTAAGAGCCATTTTGTCCTTATCAATGTGGCTATAAATATCATATTTAAATTTTACCAACTGTGTTAGCCTCACAAATTAGTATTGGCTGAGGGGCATAGCATATAGAGATATAGTTATCTTACTGAAATTATTTGATACGAGTAGTTTGTTGGATATAAGGGTAAAGATGCTAAAGCACAAATGACTAACACATAAAGGCATATCATCCCAGTTTTCCCTGAGTGCATGTGACAGCAAAAGCAAAACTGAAGGTGAAAATGTTTGAGGAATACATAAGCAAGCTTGACAGCAAGTGCTTAACTGGTCACCTGGAGACATTTGCTTTGGAGCAGAGTTTGTATGACTGTGTAAAGATTCTGAAAGTAATTCATATAAAAAATGGAGAGTGTGACAGAGAATTGCTCCAGCATATAAGTTCAACTTACACTGATTTGCTAAGAAAATAGATTCATCCTACCCTATACTTTCAATTTTACTAAGGTGAAAGAGAAAGAGATAACCTTTGATAGAAACAATATATTGAACAAATGCATCATTTATGGCTGCTGACACTAGAACTATATTACAGCAAAAAATATTTTAAGAAGCAAAGTTCCACAAAGATAAATTTCAAAATACCAAGTGAGAGGAAAGAGCATCATTTTATGTCTGAGAATATGGGACAGTGAACACATGCCCAAGTTAAAAACATCTCCATTGTAGAGGTTGGGAGAAAAACAAAAACAATAGGTATGAAATTAAAAAAAAACACAGATAGGTGTAGCTACCATCCCTCATCCAATACACCTTTATTTACAGCAAATGGTGATGATCACAGAAAATGACAGCTGGACACAATGCAGGAAGTAAAATGTGCTGGGGAGCCCAGATCCAGTGGATACAGGTACATTACAGATCCTGCATCTATGGGTCAGTGGACATCACAAAAGATGGTTTAAAAACTGTAAGAACCAGATTATCAGGAAACCTTTTTAAAAGCAGTCTTTCTTAGAAAGGCTTCATGAACAAGACTGGAATAATGGCACACCAATGGTTATGCTGACATGGAAAGGGGTGAATTATACAGGGTTCCATCCCTACATGAAGAATTAAAGGAAACTGAGGACTGCTGGGAGAAAGAGAATTAATCTCTTCAAGAGATGAGACCCTTCCTGGTTGTCAAGTGCAGATTTGGCAAGCTTGAAACATATTCATAAGAATAGCAGAAACATTCATCAGGATCTATTCATAAATATTTATGCATAACCAATAGCACACTTACATATATAGGTATGTACACACATGTACAAACATTAAATAGTAATACTTAAAGAAAACAATTCTATCAGTTGAGAGTGGGGTCATGATTTGGAGGGTTCAAGGGAAGATCTAGAAGGAGGAAAGGGAGGGGTGAAAGCATTGTAATTCTATTTCAATTAAAAATATATTAAAATAAAATAGAACCTACATACCATGACAATAACACCAAACCCAAGTCGAATTAAAACATAGACAACTTAGAATAATCTCACTTTTCCTAGAAAAGATAATTTAGTCAAAGGTGAGGAAAAATATGTTTAAATATGTGTCTCAACATGCTTCAGATTCCTTAAAAACTATTACACTATTTGATTTAACAAACTAAATGATGTTTACACATTCGAGGAAACTGGGATTATTGGGGAAGACATTTCCAGGCAACAACACCCTCCTGAGGTTTCATGCAAAAGCAAAGACTGTTCTATTTAAAACTGGATGAACGATGACACTCCTGTCAACTGGTGAATGATTTGACAAAATTATATTCTTGTTCTAGAGTCTAAAATCTAGAACATTGGTGTAAGTTAGAAACTATGAGTTCTAAAATCAGGCATTTAGCTGAAGAACTTTTGAAGAAAAATGTTGTTAAGTATAGTTTAATTTTCCTTGAATGCCTATAGTACATTGTAAGGAAAGAAAAACATTTGAGAATAAAAGTTTAATATGTTAGGTCTAAATCTGAAACCGCAAAATACCACCAAAGGACCTGCTGTGATAACAAAAGTACTAAACTCTGAAACTCTAAGAAAGCACCAATTAAATGCTTTCCCTTATAGGAATTGCTGTGATCATGGTCACTCTGCATAGCAATAGAGCAGTTACTGAGCCAATGGCTCAACAGTTAAGAACACTTATTGTTCTTGCCAGGGACCTTGCTTCACTTTCTGGCAGGCAAGCATGTGTGCCCATTCCATCTTCCTATACACAGAATAGCTTATAATCATTTGTCACACCATTTAAAGGGCATCTACAAGCTTTTTATGTCCTTCTTGGGCACCAAGCATATACATATATTTTAGTAGGAAAACACTTATACACAAAAAATAAAAACAATTTTTTATGAAAAACAAATCAGATATTGAAATTTCAAATTTTATATCTGCATTGAAGAAATGTGCAAACTTATTTGCAACTGTAAAGTTTTATGGTCAAAATGAGATTAAATCAAGGGGTTAAGGAGATTAAATCATACTTCTGCTAATTGAATGAAAGTTGGCTGGTATTTATTATGGTAATAGGTGAATGCCCAAATGGCATTTTAGAGATCTTTGAGGAAACTCTCTGTCCCATCACATCAAGACTGCAATGGAGGACAGTGGTCATACTGCAGTTCCTAACATTGTGTTTCTCAATTCATCCTGAAATTACAGTACAATGATATTTTAAAGTATGTATTTTTGCCTATGTTCTGATTAATAGTTTATCTATATAATGTATAGATTTTTTTCTGTAGCTCTCTTCCTTTCTGTCTGGGTTTTCTTATAATTTCCTCTAGTGTTTATGTCACAGTCTCCATTCTCTTCACTGAAATGTAGACATCTTCTTACACACACCTCTGAAATATGTTTTCTCAGCTCTACCCCTGATCCAGATTTCTAAAGACTTTCTCACTTTGAAGTAATTGTTGCATCATTCTTTTATTTGTAGGAAAGAAAATTTTGTTGGTTTGGATTGCCAAAACAAAATTTTAGCAACTTGATGACTTAAGGTAGCCACATTTTATTTTCCCACATTTTGAAAAACCAGGAGTCCAATTTTAAGTCTCCCACATGCTCTGTCTGATGAGAGCTAGCTCCCTTGGGGATCCATCTCTTCATTTGGTCCACGTGACAAAACAAGAAAGAAAATCAGCTTGCTAAGGCTTCTTTATAGAAGGATATTGATGACCCCATCATTATGAATTTACTTACTTTAATTACCTCCAGTGGATTCTGTGCCAAAATACAGCCATTTTGGTGTTTAAAGGCCTCAAAATAGGCTCTTTGAATAATGACAATTGAGTTTTGTAACAATATACTAGAACAATAGGCATATTATAAAACATCAATTTTGCACAATAAAGGGATGGCTTTTACTTATTCTGGAAGAAGATAGGTTTATTCTTTTCTCAGAATGCTTTCCTTGTATTTGCTTTCTGGGAAGATTGAGGAAAGCAGCCCTTCAAATCCTAATGTATATTTATTGAAAAAGTAACCAAAATATTTTGTTTTACTGATTAAGTACAGACTTAAAACGTCACTAAAAATTGTTCTCAACTGAGAGCTGTCTGTAATATTTTATCCATAAACTTAGAATTTCCAAACATAACTTAATGTCACATGATATATGTGAACAAAGAATCAAGGAACCTTAGATAATTCATTGTTTGAATGACTAACTCATATGTAAAATAGAATGCAAACAATGAAAGAAGGGTAAACAAGGGAGAAACTGAGTCCATGAAAGGAGAAAACAGCAATTTTTAAAAATAGACATCAAACAACTATAAACATCAAATACAGTGTTCTAAGAACAAAAATAATAAAACATTTTAGCATTTTAAGCCATAAAAAATCTGTGATTGATATTCTACAATATAGCATTGATAGTAAAAATCTTTTGTCCTAAGAATACATACTCTAAAAACTGCCCTGAAACTAGAGCAAAAAGGGAAATAGTATGAAAACAGAATAAAATGTAGGAAAAAATATATAGACATTGATCATTTAAATACAAATAATTTAGAAATTGAAAATAATAATGTAAAAGAAATCCCCAAATAAATAATTAAATAGAGAAAAATATGTTACAAAAGAAAACAACTTAAATACATTCTTATACTAAATTGAAAGACATGCTGTGGGAATTTTAGACACATATGGAAGAATATCATAGTGAAATTTTAACATTAGAGCAAATTGTTCTGTTAAAACCTTCTAGAAGCAAAACAGAGTACATTAAATACACTATTTGCAAGTATGGAAATGTCATAACATCATGATGAAACACAAGACTTGGTACAGCTAATTTACCAAAATAAAACAATAAGTGACTGTTGAATACTGAAGCATAAATAAATCAATTACAATAAATCTATATTGAGAAAGGAGCTTCAAGAATGTGAGAAACAGGAGAAGTGTGTGCTAGTTGCTGTCTTCAGGACATGGGTAAACTTTGAACTTTTATCACTTAGCAAAATGAATACCTGGGCAAATAAAACATTTTGGTATCTCATCATAGACAAGATAGGGGCTTATAGGTATGAAGGAAGATAATCATTACTGTGGATGAGATAGACATTTGCTTTAGTAGCATAACCACAAGTAAATTGTCCATGGTTTTTGTAGAAAAAAGTTTCTGTCCTGTCCAGTCCTGGAGTCATTCAGTCCCAAAATACCACACAAATGCTTATATTAATTATAAACTGTTTGGTCTATTAGTTCAGTCTTACTACTACCTAGCTCTTACAACTTAAATTCAATTATAATTCTTGTCTATGTTTAGTCACATGACTTTGTACCTTTCCTCAGTGAGGCATTCTCATCTTGCTTCCTCTGTGTCTGACTTGTGACTGCACCTCTGCCTTTCTTCTTCCCATAATTCTCTTAGTCTTGTCACTGCACCTATACTTCCTGCATGGCTACTGGCCAATCAGCATTTTATTAATCTAATATGATTAACAAAACTTTGCATGGTAAAAGAGCATTATCCTACAGCGTTTCCCACTTTTTTCTTTTCAAAATAAGAACTATCAATCTAATCTCCCTTGTCTAGCTTTTTTTTCCTGATCATTATCCATAGGAATTAGCAACCAATACTCTAAACAAAGGCAAACATCCATAATTTATTTTGGGGGAAGATAGGCATAGTTTTCTAGACTATTTCCTGCTAATAAGGGGCATTGACAATCTTATGGGGACTCAAAAAAATTAGAATTATGGTCATATCCTGACTGGAATGTTCTGTGAGGTTGGATCACTAGCAGACTTGGAGTTGTACTTGATATGCAACTCAAAGGAAACTGCAAGAGAGGTGCACTGAAACACTGGATCATCTGGGCCATCTGTTCTTATTGAAGATTTTTTCAGGGGGGTATTCCTTGATCATACCTTATTTTTCTTAAGTTACAATGAATCCACAGCCTCTCATTTCATGTGGGAACAAAAGCAAAACCTCTTCTCCAAAGTAACATATCTTTTGACTTTAATTCTGAAATCAAGGCTTTTGCAAAATATATGGGATCAATTGATCCAACATTTATAATCAAATATATTTTATCAGTTGTTGCTCCTTAATCAGCATCCAAACGACTCAAAGATAAAACAATAACACATAGTATCCAGACTCTTTGCATATATTCCATCTTTATGTGGCCTTTTTTTAAATGCATTTCTTTTATTTATATTTTTTTTTAATTTTTGTTGTTTTAACACATGGTTTCTCTGTGTATCTTTAGTTGTCCTTGAACTCACACTAGACCAGGGTAACAGCAAATTCACAGAGATTTGGTTGATCTGCCTCTCAAGTGCTAGGATTAAAGATATGTGCTACCACACCATGCTACTCTATTTCTTTTTTTGAAAGGACTTTATTCTTTTTCTTTTCTTTCCCAAGCCAACATATATTTTTACACACATTGATAACCATTTAGATCTTTTTAAAATCTAAATGTGTCTTTTCTATATATCTCTATCTTTATCTCATCACACAAGGGCTTTAATATACTAAGCGATATGGTTAGGAATAAAATTGCAGTTTTGGTGGCTAAATATGTCCCTGTGTTTCTTGAGTATCAGGCTTCATGGTAGAGATTCTAGCATGAGCCACTTTTTCCCCACACAACTCTGTAGAGTTTCAAGGTTCACCAACAAGAAGCAGGCTGCCAGCTGCTCATAAACACCAATTAAGTGTTTGGTGACAGGGTCTCTTCAAATACCTATGAAGTTTTTGCAGCTAATGCTGTCAGGAAGCCTCTCTTAAAGGAGATATGTTTCTGCTTGCCAACAGCCACAGAGCTTCTCACATAAAAAAATGGCTGGTTACCAGGAAGGTATACTTGACTCTATTCTTGTCTGTCTAGAATGCTTTTATTTTTCAAAGCTTTCTGAGGAAATTCTTGCCAAAGTTTTGGGTGCCACTTTTTGTTGTTGTTTTTTGTTTTGTTTTTGTTTTGTTTTGTTTTTCCAAGACATAATTTCTCTATGTAACAGCCCTAACTGTCTTGGAACTAACTCTTATCGACCACGCTGGCCTCAAATTCACAGAGATCTGCCTACCTCTGCCTCCCAGCCTTGGGTGCCATTAGTAGACAGAAGTTTCTGTCCCACCCAGTCCTGGAGCCAATCAATCCCAAAGAAACACACAGAGGTTTTTATTAATTATAAACTATTTGGCATATTGGCTCAGGCTTATTACTAACTACCACTTATGATTGAAATTCACCCATAATCCTTGTCTATGTTTAGCCATATGATTTGATGCCTTTTCTCAGTGATGTATTATCTCTCTCTTTGCCTCCTCTGTGTCTGGCTAGTGACTGAATCTCTACCTTTCCTTCCTCTGTGTCTGGCTAGTGACTGAATCTCTACCTTTCCTCTTCCACAAATTCTCCTTATTCTGGTTGTATTGCCTATAATTCCTGCCTGGCTACTGACTAATCAGTGTTTTATTAAACTAATATGAGTGACAAGTCTTTATAGTCCAGAAGAACTTTATTACACAGTAGATTTTAGAATTATCTTTCACCAACCTTCATATTGGTAACCCTAACTAAACTCATTTACAAAAATAAAGGAAGAAAAACCACCAACAAGAGCCCTAAGACCAATATGAGGATGGAAATAAAAGAGCAAAAATGAATAAAATCTAAAAAGACCTTATCAGAAAGGAAAATTCTTTTACAATATGTAAAGACCTATGTTGCTAGTATGTTTTATAAAACAAACATTACAAACTAGAAAACAATCAGGTTAAAATCACAAACTTCTTGCTTTGCTTATTGTGGAAATTTAAGCCAGTCAAAGTCAATTGCACATATCATTACAGTGACCAATTTATCTGTTTAAGTGTCAAGACAGGCATTTTTCTTAGGAGCTAATACAGTATGTTCCAGCAACTTCTGTTTTCTATCCTTATCCTATGCTATATTGGAGAAAACAATAAAATTAAGCATTCTAATAATAAGCATAGGTCCTAAGAGTGTTTGGAAAAATATTTAAGATGATGATAATGAGGCCCTATAATTGGAAGCAAAGAAATTATGGAAAAAGTATTACAGAGTAGACCAACAAGAAAACATAAGAATATTTGTTAATATTTTTAAAAGATGCTAAATCATTGAGAACTAATATGGTAATTTTTATGGAAAAATATTTATTTAAATATTGTCAGGTGGTGATGGTAGACACATTTAAGCCCAGCACTCAGAGGTCAGAGCAGGCAGATTTTTGAGTCTGAGACCAATCTGGTCTACAGAGTGAGTTTCAGGACAGAAAGTGATATATAGAGTAAATGGGCACAAAATTAATTAATTAGTTAATTAATATACTTAAATTTTCAAAATTAATTTAAAGAATATTAACATATGTGAATACCACCTTGAGTTTAGTACACTGCAAGAGAAACATACAATGTGGAAACTGTGAAGTTGCATTTGCTTTTTATGAATCACTGTGTGAATCACAATTCTTCTTAATACTTGCTTCATCAGTTGAAGAAGGCATTTAAATTTTAGATATTGTTTTTAATTTGTGAACAAAAGATGATAATTCCTTTTCATTTCCTGTTATCTCAAAATGCATAATGTAAATATTGCCAACAGAAGGACCTAACTAATATTAGTTTATTTTTGTTCATCAAAAGGCATATATTATGCATTCCTTCAGTATGACTAGTGAAGAATCCATCATGAACATATTTTTCTTAATTGAAGTAGATTATCTTCAATTACTGTTGCATAATTCTTGCCACTTTTTCTAAATCTCCAATTGATAACAAAAGCAAGAGTCAGGCAGGTTAGGTGATAATATTTGCCTACCATCCCAGAACTCAGGAAACACAGACATGAGGCTCAACAGTTTGAAGCCAGTGTGAACTAGATAGCAAGTTTCATGAAATCCTGGTCTAATTAAGGAAGGCTGATCCAATAAAATAAATTGATAGATAAATAAATAAATATATGAAGAATATGTTTTTGCTGTTTGCAACTATAAAAAGTAAGAATAGTATTATTGAAATAGATTATTTGAAAAACTTAAAAGTGAAAGGAATATTTTCATTATATTTTCTATTTTTTTGATGTTAGAATAATATTCCATCCTTTCATCCCTTCTCTTTCCCCTTCTTCACAGCCTCCCATGTCCTTTGTCCCTTGCTGTCTTTCAAATTCATTAGCTTGATAAGCAAATACTTTTTGATAATTTTTAGCATATTTATATTTTAGACAGTTTTTATTCTTTCTTTTGTTTTACATATTTTCTTTAAAGCTGATGTTAAATTTAGAATTCAACTGGAATTTCAAATTCTTTTGAATTTATCATGAAATACTTGTGAATTTAAAAAATGCAAAAAGAATTTACAGTGTGCTAAAATAGATAAAGTGCTTTATAAATATTGTTTTACATATTACAATATGGTATTCTTACAGCTTGGCTCATGATGGCAATTTGTGAACACATAATTCAAAATAATTACCTGCCTTATTATGTCAATTAAACAACTCTGAGTAGTTTTGGGTGATATTAATTGTAAGACTTATTAATATATTACCTAAATCAAATACAGTTTTCTTAGCAATTTTACACACACAAAAAAAGAACAGAGAGAACAGAGGAAGAGAGAGGAAAATATCTTTATAGTTTAATTCAATACTGGAAAAATATGTTTTAAAGAAAACCTTTAAGGCACCCCCCAAAATGTTTAAAGTCTAGAAAAATTGATCAATAAGTACCCTTGTTCCTATAAAGTCTACTTTAGCAGCACTCATAAAAGTGAGTGCAAAGATACATTATGCAGAAGTATTTCTGACAAGCTATGTAAGTTGTAGCCTATTTTTTCATTTACTATAAAATAAATTCCACAATGCTTTAAATGCACATGAAAATTATTTTAGAAGGTTCTAGGCCTCAGAACTTACTTTTGAGGTTGTAAATGTTGGGAAGAAGTCTAGTCTAGGTCACAAACATGAAAACTCAAATCTAACTTATTTAAGCATAAAAGGAGTTTATAAAAAAGAATGTTGACTAGTACCAGTGGAGGTGTGGGAAACAAGCTTAGAATATGGGCAAAAATGATAAAGGCCTGGTAGCAGTGAGGTTACAGAGTTGCTCTTACAGCCCACACCAATCATGTGAAGTATTCTTGCTACATCTTGTCCAATGCACTAAATGTGTCTGCTCCATTTCCAACAATTTCTACAATTAAGGCTCAATGGCTTGTTTCTCAATTTAAGTACTCATTAAAAAGTCAAATACATACATCCTAGCACTACAGATTCAAAAAAAAAAGCTAGCACAAAGGGGATATCTGATACTCATGAGTTCTATATTGGAAGGCTGTTCTACTGTCCTGTACCTATAAAGATTACTGAAGGCAATTAGTGTAAGTAGTTAGTGGATTCATCTGTTGGTAGCCAAAAGATGGCCATTGCCACACTCTCTTATTCAGATCATATGAGAGCAGAAACAAATCACTTTTAAATTGACTCACTTCCCAATAGAACATAACAAACATAAAACTCTTTAATTGTTATTGATACATATGCATTATCTTGGTTCCTATCCAATTGTCTTTCAATTCTTCAGCCATCCCTTCTCTTTAATAACAGAAAAATCATAATATGTAATATAAATAATGAATTGTATTCTATGCTCCTTTGTCCATCTCTCTGTGAAGCTGTCCACACAGATTAAAGAAAAGAAAAAGGTTGGGGAGGGAGAGAGAGAGAGATTTTATAACAGCAACTTGTGAATGGAGACTGATCATTCATTTCGCAGATGCCCAGATTTGAATAATCACACAGAAAATATATTAATTACAATGGTGCTTGAACAATAGCTTAGGTGTATTCCTAGCTATCCCTTACATTTTCATTGAACCATTTATATTAATCTGTGTATTGTCATGTAGCTGTGGCCTACCAGTAAGGCTCTGGTGTGTACTTCTCCTTTGGCAGCTACATGGGACCTCTCTGACTATGACTACTTTTTCTCTATATCTCTGTTAATAATTCCCACATGGCTTTACTCTGCTAAGGCTTTATTCATTAGCCAGTAAAAGCAACATGTATACAGAAGGACATCCCACATCAGAAACTGACTAACCATTCTATTTCTACTAAATAATGTTTCCAGGGACAGTTCTAATCTTCAAGGTAAGATGGCCTCTCCTTTCCCATTTATTTAGTCATCCTTACTTGCTGATAGAAGATGGTTAAACAAATGCATTTTATGTTTTATTTTCTAGCAGCATAAAGAGGAATAAAAACCACCACAGGACTATCCTTACCAAGGTCTCCCATGAATTTTCTTGTATCCTACATCTTGTCAAGTTGTTTGAAGCCAACACAATATCAACATTCACTAGGTGTTCTCCTCAGATATAGTCAGAATTAGTAGAAGGTAGAATAAGGCTGCATGATATAATGAATTTTACTCCTCTTGTAACAGTGGTTCAAAAGCCATACATGTATTTTAATGTAACTCATATCTTAAATAGACAACCACTGAATTATTTTTGACCAAACAAGTTCTATTAGTTTTTGTTCACTTGCAATTTTTATCACTGTAATTCTCAAACTCAATTACATTTCAAAGCACCCATTCCACTGATACTTGATCATGTCCTCCATCAAACCTTTCTCCATTATACAAGTGTAATTTTAGAGAAAGACATTCTTTTGGCCTTATCTCTACTGAACCATATAAGAAAAAGAAACAGCCAAAATAGGAAAAATTTATCAATAATTTTTAGGTTATATTGTTGTATTATTCTGTTTCTTATTCTTGAAAGCACAAAAAGTCTCATTTCCTTGGGAAAAGTGTCTTGAATCTACAATAGAACAGAAGATATAACACTAGTGCCAATAGCCTAGAGGAAAACACCTTTTGGGTTTTATTCTTTGCTATAATAATAGAGTTTATAATCTTGTCTGAGTTATGAGTCATAGAATCATTATTTTATTTATTTAACCATAGTAATAGTAGGGCACAATTTACAATTGAACATGGTAAAAGAAAATTTAACCTATTGTCGTACATGTTTTAATCAAGTTGAGAGAAATCTTCTGCATGAGAAAATGTTACACCCCAATGATAAAAATTATACTGAATTCCTACTGGACAGCCTGAATCTTATCTATGAATGGCAGATATAGGCCAAGTTGATAGTTAATTGAGAAGTTTATATTTCTTTCAATACAACAGTTAAAATAAATCATATTATTATATTATCATGACATCAATGTTGTCAGATTAATACACACAGATAATACTTGGCATTCTATTTGATATCTATAATTCTTCTTTTCTATTGGACATTGAATGTCTTCTAATTATCACATTTCCCATATTTATATGTAAAAAACAAACATTATTGCTTTATCAGTCAGTCAATAGAGATTCTGCAGATGTATTTTTTTGAATAGCAGCTGTGATGTTAGATCCTTTGCATGACACTCAGAAGCATGTTGGAGAAGAAACAAGTTACCCTGTCCTTGGTTTCTGTGAGAGAATTGCTTTCAAATTCGTCAGGGATTTTATCTTGAAACCAATCTTTTCATAAAATCCTTGATTTCTATGCTGGACACCAATAAGACTATGAGAATAGAATTTTCTTTCAGTTGCATTTATTAGGAAATAATTTAAAATCAAAATGCTTTACAATATGTGAAGTTCAAATGAGATAACACCTTTAATTTTACAAATTATAAGAAATACGAGATACTCTTGACACTTTGACTCATGAAATAAAGGATAAATTATAGTTTGGAAGACAATAATACCTCTTTGTTTTATTCAATTGAAATTTATAACTCTTAAAAAGGGGAGGTGACATGGTTGATGACATTGAATTCTGGCTCTGTGACAGTTTGGATACATTGGTAAATGAATCTAATGCTAAATGCGTTTGAAGAAAAGTTTATGTCTTAAATATGAAGAGCAAATTAAAAATACCAAATATTCTGAAAATTAAATGTATCTTATCATGTAACTTTAATGTAAATCTTGTCTTAAAGGTTGCTTGATTCTTGACTAAGGGGAATCTGAAAGGAAAAATTCTCTTTTCTCTGAGAATGCCAGTTCAATACCCTCAACATTCCATTTGACTCTTTTCTCTTGAACTTTGGTACCTGACTGTTTATAATTTTGTATGTATCTATATCTTTCTCTGTCAGAGCAAGTTTTATTTACTTTCATTATATAAATTCCTTTTCTACTAAAGGTATATTGAAATCCAGTTTTAAGATGGACACTTCCTATGTATTGAGGATAGAACAATGAACATAAGAGATGGGATTTCAAATGATAGGTTACTGACAAAATTAAACTTTACCATAGGTTGTTCTGAAAATTAGAACCAATTCAAAGCTGATCTCATCCTTTGAGTTCTCAAGAAAAACTGTTTCAAGGAATGATTCTTTTTAATAGGACTTACATAATTTTCCTGAATTAGTCTATGGAACAACTACATACAGGCCCCCAAATTGAATTCTTTATAAGCATTTTTGAAAAATATTCACTTAACTGAGCAGCTGAACAATGTACTTGGTACCATGAGTTGACCAAATGTTATGTTAGATTTTCTCCTTCACTATCTCTCTAAGTTTAGATCCACCTTTGGCCAGTGGCAAACTTTTTTGTCAATAGACTTACCCTAGCATAAAAATGTTTTTTTACATACAATCTTGAGAGTCATTGTGGCTGCACACACGCAGGCACCAAATTCTTTTAGGACACATTTACATTCCCTACAAATGCTATGTGCTTTTGAGATCAGAGTCTTGAATGATTGTAGTTCTCACTGAAAGAATCTGATTCTTGTTTTCTGAGTATAGTCTACAAAATCATCCTCCTCTAAATTTCTAGAATTGGTTTCTCTTTTTAACATGTTGTTTCTGAGTATCTAGTAACATTCTCCTGGTATTCATTTGATAGAACTTACATACAGAGCAATGATTGGTACTGAGCATGATGAGGACTCATAATGTTTTATTTTAAGCATGTGATAAAATTTTCCTCATAGTAAAGTTTGTCATTGTGTTGTTAGAGCTCTATGGGTGACCACTGGTTATTTGACTAGATGGAAATATTTATGTCGTGCTGTGGGACAATGGTCTTGCACCCTGTAAAGATTTGTCACTTGTATTGGTTTAATAAATTGCTGATTGGCCTGTAGCCAGGCAGGATCTATAGGCAGGGCAACCAGAAAAGGAGAATTCTGGGAAGAGGAAAGGCTCAGTTTGCAGTCATTACCCAGATGCAGAGGAAACAAGATGAGAATGCCTCTCTGATTAAAGATACCAAGCCATGTGGCTAACACAGACAAGAATTATGGGTTAATGCAAGNGGGACAATGGTCTTGCACCCTGTAAAGATTTGTCACTTGTATTGGTTTAATAAATTGCTGATTGGCCTGTAGCCAGGCAGGATCTATAGGCAGGGCAACCAGAAAAGGAGAATTCTGGGAAGAGGAAAGGCTCAGTTTGCAGTCATTACCCAGATGCAGAGGAAACAAGATGAGAATGCCTCTCTGATTAAAGATACCAAGCCATGTGGCTAACACAGACAAGAATTATGGGTTAATGCAAGGTATAAGAGTGAAGTAATAAGAAGCCTGAGCTAATAGGCCAACCACTTTATAATTAATATAGGTCTCTGTGTGTTTCTTTGGGACTGAACAACTGCAAGACTGCATGGGACAGAAACCTCTGTCAACAATTGGCGCCAATGTGGGCAACTATATCCACATAAAACCTAAGAGAGCTTGTTAAAAATTCTAGACACAAAATAAACAGAGTTCAGCATAGTTTCTTGGTAGCCACAATTTATTTTGGGGATGGGCTTGAGACAAGCGGGGACACCCATGTCTCCTTTAAGACAGGTGAACTAAAAACTGTGGTGCTTCTTTAAAAATGACAGCTTTCTGGTTCACCAGAATGAACAGCTCTGACAATTTTGGGAGGTCCGGCTACAGAGCATTTTATAGAGTGCTACAACTTGATAATGGCAATATAGAGCAGCTGTGTGCTTAATAATGGCACTGTCAGGATGGCTCTCAGAGCCAGTGAACATGCCTCCACTGTGCTGAACTGGGCAGAGCCAACAGACAGGACTGTAGAGCTGGTCCTAGAAACCCATTTAACATTTCAAAAAAGGAGCCTCTGAACAGAAAATAATTACAGATACACATCCAATATGACAAATCCAGGTGGGAAAAAAATCTCTGAATACGTACAGTGTTAGATAAATGTCTGTAGGCTTGAGAGAGAGAGAAAGAGAGAGAGAGAGGAAAAAGAGTACAGAGAGTTATAAAAGAGTACATATAGTCATAGATTTAAAAAGTAAAGGTAAAATAAATATTAAACTTGTAGAAAAGTAACAGAGTAAAAAAAATAAGCCACATAAAGATGAAATATACACAAAGAGTATGGACTATGTGTATTATCATATATTCTTTGAATTTTTTGACTGTGAATGAGATAAGTACAGGGAGATATTTCATTGTACAAGCTGCTAAGCTAAACCAACATACATATTTTAAAGGTATCTTGACTTAAAGTTTTGGTCTAAGGACAGGTTGCTTCGGAAAAGAGATTCTACTTTTCTTTCTACAGAGAATAAGAACCTGTGGATTCCTTCCAGATTAATGTGGTTTGGTCAAACAAGATCCCCTGAAGCAATGCTCCAAATATTTCAACAACCATGACAACTTCAGAATTGTTGGCTGAGATGGACCTAACAACCAGGATACCCCATGAGAGGCCTGATTTAACAGCACTCCCAATCAGCAGGACATAGTCTAAACAATGCTCAAACTTCCTAAATGATTATTTTAAATGTTTATTTACATTTAAAGGGAGGTATGCTATAGAGATGAATAGTTTGCACTGGTATAGATTTTGGTCTATTAATACAAATTTGAGGTCAATTTTGTAATATATATATAGATATAGATATATTTCTGCTCTTGATTAAGGTATTGTGTTTGTGCAGCTCATTTTAAAAACAATTAAAATAATTAAAAAATACAGGTCAATAGATAGTCATCTATAATAGTCAAGCTTACGGTCATGTTAGCTAGGTTATCTAGATATAGAAATATATTTGAGTTAGATAGATAATCTTCAAACCTTTCAAAGACCTATGGATTATGGCATTTAAATGTTTTAAGAACTTAGAGCTTTTAATGACAATGAGTCACATCTGCTGCTGGCAGCGTCAATCTACTTCAAGAGGATTGAAGAGGCTTCTTATGGAGTTGTTTAGCCATTTGAGCAAGTAACTGCTTTTACTGGGACTGCTGTGTGGACTCAAAATGCAGGGCCCATAGAAAAATGATTGTTGAACTAACCTAAAGGGGAGACAGTCCTTCAGGGTTCCTGCTTTATGAAAAAAGTCTGCAAGATACTATGGGCCTGTAGGCTGAAGATGAGTGCCCCAATGTTACATAAGAACTTTGGGTGACTGTCCAGGCAGCAAGATGTCTCTAGTTTCTTACAATTCATTTACTGCTTGTTTAGGTAATATATTCTTCTGCAGTCTTTGATGAAGTTGAAGAATAGGGAGTTATAGTTTTCCTTAGTTATAATAAAAGATAAAGTAGATGTAAAGATTGTAGTTGTTATTCTTCTTGATAACTTTTTTGTTATATGTAATTTTACTATGTTAAAGTTAAAACCTTCCTTTTATTTAGACAGAAAAGTAGAGATGATTTGGGATTCCCCTATGTATACCATTGGTTAATAAAGAAGCTGTTTTTTGCCAATGGCTTATGAAAATACAACCAGGATGCAAGGGGTACATAGAGTAGGTGCAGTCAGTGAGAAGCCATGTAGCAGCCACAGGAAACAGATGCCTCCACCCAAGTCCACTGAAACTTTACTGGTAGGCCACAACCTTGTGGTAATGCACAGATTAATAGAGATGGGATAGTTTAGGATATAAGAGATAGTGAGAAATACACTTAAGCTATTGGCCAAACAGTATTACACATAATATAATTTCTGTGTGATTATTTCAGGTCTGAGCAGCCAGTAGTCAATGAACAGCCTCTGTCAACAAAAAGAAGAAGTGCTGTAGCAGAATGGTCTTGTACTCTATGAAGATTTGTCACTTGTATTGGTTTAATAAAATGGTGATTGGCCAGTAGCCAGGCAGGAAATATAGGTGGGACAGCCACAAAAGGAGAATTCTGGAAAGAGGAAAGGTTGACACTGATATCACCCAGATACAGAGGAAACAAGATGAGAATGCCTCTCTGATAAAAGATACCAAACCATATCGCTAACACAGACAAGAATTATGGGTTAATGTAGGATGTAAGAGTGAATTAATAAGAAGCCTAAACTAATAGGCCGATCAGTTTATAATTAATGTAGACCTCTATATGTTTCTTTAAGACTGAACAGTAGTGGGACTGGTCTGGACTGGGAGGAACAGAATCCTCTGTCAACAATGTCATGCACCATATGTAACTGACTGTGATGGCTACTAGAAACCAGTATTTAGATATATAGTCCCTGAATCATTCTTTGGAGAGAATAGTTTCTGGTGTGTGTGCGTGTGTGTGTATGTGTGTGTGTGTGTGTGATGTTTTAGCCTGTATTTGTTCATATGAATCACATGCATCTGTGCTTCGAAGTCTGAATCCTGCTCTGCCCAAAGACCTTTACAAGTTTGCCTAACATTTGTATCTCATTTTCTGGTCGCTTTTGATGAAAACATAACTTCTTCTGGCTATTCTATAGTGTTTCTTTATCACAAAAAGAATCTATTGTTTTCATTCTCTGTCTTTTAAACACACAGACATAAACACACTTTTATATGTTCAAAATGTCATCCTCTCTAAGTTATCTGGATTCTTAGTTTTAATAATAAATTGAATTAATCTATTTTTGATTATTTTTGGCTAGATCAGAAAATATTGGTTACTTTCTCCTGATAATCAAATCACTTCTTTGTCACAAAACCATAACTTACTTTCTAAACAATGGATTTGCAAGATCATTTTCATTGTTGTTAGTTATTAACAACTTTGTTTTCCTTTTAATGTGAAACTTGCAGTTCAACAAAAGCTGTATAGTGCAAATATATTGTGAAAACTAATATAATGTTAAATTCATATAATATAGGCTGGAGTTTTTCTAGGAATTTATATATAAGTTTTCTGTTTCTGTGGAAGCCTATGAGAATTAAGAACTGGAGTTGGTATGGTATAAATAAAAGTATATAACTTAAATGAAGAAAGAAATAAAGTTTAGTATTGACATGGTTTATCATTTGCCAAAGAAAGTGGAATATTTAAACATCAGTGTTTACAAAAATATAGATCTGTTTCATATTCATTTGTATTCTTCCTTGGAATTAAAGGTTATTATAAGCTATAAAATACAGACTAAATGAATCATAGGTGAGAACTAACTCAATTGCCATTCCCTTTACATCAAAAGATGTGTGGATTGATATCCCGTCATTTTTCACTGCAGTTAACACGTGTTCCCTGGACCTCTCTCTTCCTCTGTGTCTCACCTTCTGTCAATATGAAAACTGAAATGACAGCAATAGTACTTCCCTTTTTTTCTTTTCTGAGATTTGCAAAGCTTCTGAGAATAAGAAACCATCTGCTACTCTCATGTAATCATGCCCAAAGGACTGGGCAGAGGAAATAGTGCCTGGCATTGCAAGCATATCAGTTGGCCCAGATTTCTACAAAGCCCTAGCCCCAGAAGTGTGGAGGACATGGGGACACCAATTCTGGTGAGCATTTTGTAAGCATGCTGCTGTTCCACAGAACAAGAAGGAACAGCTGCAGGGATCAGGGGTGGTACAGCAGGTTGGGAAATGAGATATGGGCTTATGTCAGAATCATTAAGCTTTTCTGATAAATGGCCTGCAAATTAATTGCTAGTTTCACTAATTAATTTATTTGATTTGCTGAAATCCTCAGACCTGGCTATGGCTGTTAACAGCACAGAGTGATACTTCAACACAGAGAGGATTTTTGCTTTTGGCTTTGTATTGTTTTGTCTTGTTTTACCTCCAAAAAAGAATTTGGATTCAGATTTATTTACTTAATGAGTTTTTTCCGAAAGATATCAGCAACAATACTATTAAACCATTCAAAGATACTTTAATGCACATTAATGCCTTAATAGTGATATTTAGGATAAGAGGAGTAGTAACGTTTCTAATCTTCTTAATTTGTATTGGATGACATGGGAAATGTCCAAAGTGCCACTGAAAAACCTTCATGGAATTGTTATATCTCATTGCTAAGTGTTTCTCTCTAGCCTCATGGGGAAGGTGAGCATATAAATGTCAGAGAATGTAGATAAATGTGTCCATCTGCTTCTGAGGTGAACTCTGATGTGTGCATACAAATATCTAAATATATACTCACATAAATGCAAAAGACATAAAGGTTGCCTAGGCATATCTACAAAAGATCATGGCATCTTGCTTTGCTTGGAAAAATTATTATCCTATCCAGATCAAAATGCCTCAGTAACTGTTAATTATATAAAGTAGAACAGACTATTATAGCTTTTATAAACATTAACTAAAATCCTCTTGTTCTAGTTTGTCATTCTGTTGCTGTGATAAACACTATGACCAAAAGCAACTGGGAGAAAAAAATGTTTATTTGGCATCATATAATAGCCAATTGTGAGAGAAATCATGGCAGGAACTTGAGGCTGGAGGCTGGAACTAATACAGGCCATGGAGAAACAGTGGTTACTGGGTTATATAGGGCATTTCTTCACACAGTCCATGTTTATGTGCCTAGGATGATACCAAGTTCATCGTCTGTGCCCTCTCTGATTTATCAGCAATCAAGAATATCCCACAGGTTAATCTAATGGAAGCAATTCCTCAAAAGGGATTTCTTCTTTTCAAGTCTGTTTGCTTTTAGGTAATTTGACAAAGTTGTATGACACTGCTCAATATATAATGCTAAAATAACTGTAATTATATAATCTAAATTTTGTCAGTCTGTATAGATTGACTTGAGAATGATATGCTTCTCTTAAAACACGAAATGAAGAAAGAGTAAAAATTAAAACAATACTTTTAGAGTGGTAACCAGAAATTAGCATATTTTTGAAAGTGAAGTATTAATATAGATCTGGAAACAGATATTTATGTGCATTAATATATCAATTAGAAAAAAGTGTATATTGATATGTGGGATATATTATGATTTTTGTTAGCAAAAATCATTTTTTCATAATAGCTTATTTATTTTTTCTTTCATTTTAATTAACATAAGACATTCCTTTTTAATCATAATAATAAATCCAATTAAAGCACATAAATAGACATGATGTGCGTACATACTTTCAAGCTATTTTAAATTTTTTGATGGTCTTAACTGTCATCTACATTGCTAAAATGTAGATAATTTTGTTAGTTGTTTTTTATTTCAGACACTTTTTTATTGTTATTAAAAATTTTTC
>LOJH01017062.1:0-22480 GCA_001685095.1 Ellobius talpinus
AACCAGCCTACAAACCACAATCCCAGAGAACTTAGACAACAATGAGGACATTAAAAGAGACTTACATAGATCTAATCTACATGAGAAGGAGAAAGTAGAAAAAGACAAGATTTCATGAGTAAATTGGGAGCATGGGGACCTTCGGGGAGGGTTGAAGAGAGGAGGGGAAAGGCAGGGAGGGGAGCAGAGAAAAATATAGAGCTAAATAAAAATCAATAAAAAAGTGTGTCATTTGTGTCCCCATGAAGATTTGTAGGAGGAAAGAACAGATCTGAGTAGGTTAAGGAAAGAGTCACAGAAATAGTCACTTTGAGATAATTAAGGTTACTGATGAGAGAAATGTGCACATGGCAGAAATATGTAAATCTGTTTGGTTACTTCGTAGATTTTTTTATATATGGCTAAGAATGTTTGTGGAGAAGATAATTAGAAGAGCACGGAGTTGCCTTTAGGATTGGAAAATGGGTAATCAGCCACAGTAACAAATCTCAACTTTCAAAGATTCATCTTGGTTGGTAACTTGACACATCTGGGAGGAAGAATCGAGAACTGGGAAACTGTCTACATCAGAGCAGCCTCTGGCCAAGTGTGGGGGACATTTTCTTGATTGATGATTGATGTGGGAGGGTCCAGCTCTCTATAGATGATACTATCCCTGGGATGATGTGTCTGTTCTAAGAAAGAAAGGTAGCTGAGCAAGAGCCAGAGAATGAGTCTTTAGGCAGTGCTCCTCTGTGGTTTTCTCTTTAAGCACCTGCCTTGGCTTCCCTCAGTGATGGACTGTAACATGTAAGATGCAATAAAACCCTTCCTCTACAAGTTACTTTTGGTCATTACTTTTATCATGGAAGCAGATGAAGACAGGCTTCTAGATTTGCCAAAAGAATGTTAGAGTGTTTTTCTGGTATACATACTCAATTCTTATTAGTAAATTAAAGAGTTATGTACCTGAGAGTTAGGAAGAGATATTAAAAGGAGAGTTCCAAGACTATGCATAGAAAGTATATTTAGTTCTAAGAGTATATATAGAAAGAAGAGTATATGGTGTATACACTTGATTTAACATTGTGACATCACTGTATTTCCTGTGATGTGAGAAGAAATCACTCTTGTGATTGTGTCCTTTATAGAAAACAAACCACCATTTGGGACCTGGCTGAACAGTTACCCTCAAAATAATTGTCCCTGTGGTCACAGAAGAGGTAATCAGAGGTATCACTTGCTGATGATCCAAGAGAAAATGAATTGTATGTTGTGAAGGACCTTGATGAACGGCACGATGCATGGCTTCAAGTGATTTCTGTAGGCTGGTTAGTCCTTAGCCAACCGGCAGCTACACAATGAAGACCTCTAGCTTATAACTGCAAGGAAATCATTTTGGCTAACACCAGTGATATTGGAACACATGCCCTGTCTAAGAATAGAACAATAGCTCTACCCTCTTCCCAGTTTAATTTCGGTAAGACCCCAACCATAGAACTCCATCACTCTGCATTCGCACTAACTACAAACCAGGAGGCAAAACCCCAAACCAGAACATGAAGCAAAACCAAAGAAAAACCCACCTTTCCCCCCTGAAGCCACCAGGGAATTTGTTCAAGAGCATCACAGCCAAAATAGAGAAAAGAAGCAACACAACAGTGAATGCTCGCTCAGCAGGGTGGAGAATCCATCTGAGTTTGCGATCACAAATCTGAAGCAAGACAGATCTGATAAAGTTTAAATGAAGACACAAAATAGATTAGGAATCAGATTATACTCAGACTGCACGTCAACCCGCTGAATGAATCCAAGGAGATGAAACTATGTGTGAGAGAATGGCCATTGTGCTGGGTCAAGCTGATCAACAAAACGGGTCATAGTAAAGCATGAGACCCCGAAGGCTGCAGGGCACCCTGATTATGTAGCAGCAAAGGCCTGAGTATCTCGGTGGGGCTTAAGATATGGAAGAAGTGAGGACTCACAGAAGTAAGACGCAATTAGAGTCAGCCCTTACCTACCATTTTGGTCAGAGCTTCTGTTCAGCCATACATCATTTAATAGCTTCTTGAGGTTGGGTCAAAATGTGCACAAAGCAGACTTAAGTCTTGAACCTCTGACACCCTGCTGGTGTGCCATCATTAATGGGCTCTTTCCCCTAATGCTTCAGAAATATTTCTGGGTGGGTTACTCTTCTGTGGAACATGGACATCTTCTTTCACGAAAGCCTTCATTAGTTGCATATCTTAGTGTGAATATTAGCAATTCAAATATCGCCCACAAATTTAATGTTTTTGTCTTATTTTAAGAAAATTTGCATTCAGACAGTTAGAAGATATTTTGGTTTTATGAAAATCAGAGTACTTTATGCTTTCTTTGAAAAATTAAATAAAGTCCTCAACGAGCTAGAGCCTGTGGACCAAATCTATCCTGCCACCTGTTTTGCTTTGTCAATGAAATTAAACTTAATGGAGTCACACCCATTTATCTACATATTTCCCCAAACCCCTTTTCACTCAGCTGAGTTTGAGTAGACAGCACGGCACACAAGTACATAATTTATAAAATGGTTCTTCTTAGAAAATATTGCTGACCTCTCACCCTGAGATCTCTTTGCTTGTGCAGGTTGGGTTTGACTCTTCCTTTTTTGCCAAATCACCAACTCCTTATTTTATTAATTTCTTGTTTCATTCTTTTCATTTCCATTTTAATCATTTTTGCCTTAATCTTTATTTCTTTCCATGTAATGATTTTTACTTTGCATTACTCTTATTTTTCTAAGATTCTGACATAAAGCATTAAGTTTTTATATTTATGGTTTTTTGTTACTTTTTAACATAGGCATTTATAGATACAAATGCCTCTCTCAAAACCACTTTCATAGGACCTTGCATACTCTGGTATATATTGTGGTTTCTTTTTCCTTCAAGTCTAGGAAATGCTCAGTTTCCTTCACAGTTTCATTCATGAGGACTCAGCAATAAATTGTTGCTTCCCAATGGCTTTGAGCAAGTCCTGCAGTTTATTTTGCTGTTGAGTTCTAGTTTGAAATGGAGAAATATTGTTGCTAGAAAATTTTAAGGGTGATTTGCAGAAGAGAGGAACTGTTGGCAACTAGTTAGCCAACACCTACAGTATATTTAAAAAGTAACACAAAAACTATCATTTTTAAGCAAGCTGAAAATATAATTATAAAAGGTATTTGAACTGAGTTCCCATTTATGGGGAATAAATTTCTTCCCAAACGTCAGTGGTAACTAAATAAAAATGTTAGTGTCAAATGTGGAAAAGTTCCCTTCAAGTTCTTGATCAAAGATACTCAAGATGTCCCTCAAACAACATAGGCTGTTGCCATTGCTGTTGGTTGTCCACCATAGCTGGATAGGAAGACCCTGCTACCATAGCCACCACACACTTCAGTTGTCGATCACAGAGAGGTAAAGCTGGATCTCAACTGTAAGTTTCCTCATTAGTGACTAGTTGCAGTTGTTCGAAAAATGCTGAGAAGAGTCACCCATGGCGTCATTTATCCGTGAACCCTGTGAGAGAAAAGAAGTTGTGCCATTGCTGCAGAAGCGGCATTATGATTATCTGGGTAACTAACCATCTTCTTATTGAGTTTGAGGTCCACTTTTCCAGCCATACTTGATCCCAGATGTCTACGTAAGGGCCTGGGGTTAAGGGGGTTCTAGGTTCCAGGAAAATACCTACTACCCTTGTTCTGCTCACACCAGCTGTGGGTATCTAGAGGAAACCTACGGTAAAGGAGCCTGTGACATTTCATCACAGACTGGGGAGGGGATCATGAGCTTCCACCTTTCTATAAGAAGATATTGGCAGCTGCAGGAGGATGGGAAGTCCTTTTCCTCAATGGTGTCGTCATTGTTTAGTTCCCCATGCTCTAATAACTAACACTCACCTATGCTCGTGACAGCAATCTGAATCAACTCAGTACAACTTTCTCACACACATCCACAACAGCCGTGAAATGTACTAGGGGAACTGCTGGAAAGGAGAAAGGATTCAATGAGATTAGGAAGACGAAAAGAGTGCCTAATGGGGGTGGGGCGTGAATGTGACAAAAGTGCTGCACACAAAATTGTGAAATAATAGTTAAAGCTATCTTTTATTTTATTGTTCATATTAAAATATCTTCTTGCTTCCAAATGTTGACTATGTTACCGGAAGTTTCATAGTTTTCTGGGGAGAATGTGCACTTTGTCACATTTGATAGAATATCCACAGATATTTATTGTCTATTTGACCTATAATGTCACAACTCTGATGTTACTTTGCCACTTTTCTTTGCATGGCTTGTCTATCGGTGATAGTGGGATACTGAATTCATCCACCAATACTGTAGTGAGCTCAGTCTACGCTTCAGTAGCCAATAGTGCTTGTTTTACAAATAAATGTGCTGATGTTTGGCTTTTGTCTCTGCAGTTGCAGTATTCTCTGAATGGATTGTTTCCTTTATCAATACGAGGACCCCCCCAACTTTTTTAATATCACTGGATGATTTGGGTTTGAAATCTATTTTGTCAAGTATTAGTATTATCATACTCATTTTGCTTTTAGTTCCATTCACCCTTCTGACTTAACATATTTTTATTATGATAATTATTATTAATACCCTCAGTTTAATTAGTGTTGACCATGAGCAAATGGCTATGGATCATCCTGAGGGCATAGGTAGCTGAACAGTGGTGAGAACCCCCAAAGAAAAGTAGTTCTTAAGTGCCAATATTCAACCATCTGTGTTTGGGACCTTGAGAGAAAATCCATAAAGCTGAACTTCTGAGTAGCTTCAGTTTCACATTGTGTGTGTCACGTGTAGTCATCATAGATGTTGTGCCTTGCTGTGTGCACAAATGCATGTCATGTGTAGGCAACAACAGATGCTGTGCCTTGATGTCTGTACCAGTCATATAATATCTAGATGATAACACGTCCCAACTCTCTTCTTATCCCCTGGCTTTTAGACTCTCCCTGATCACTCTTCCATGTTGTTTTCTAAGCCTTAGGTCAAGGTAGGGTTGATATATATAACCCATTTATGGCTGACCACTTATGGTCTGTTATTCTCAGTGCCTTACCCATTATGAGATTCTGCATTAAACCCTACCCAAAGCAAAAGAGGTTTCTCTGCCAATGTTATCTATGAGTATAAACAAAAGTATTAAGGAGGTTATCTGACAAAATTATTTCATAAACCATCAATCATTTCTCCTCTAGTGCCTAGGATTTCCTCAGTCTTGAGATTTTGACTAGGTTTACAGTGTTAGACATGAACTACTTCTGGGAAGCTTTAAATACATCACTGGATGAGAGCACTGATGTCTTTCCTACCTAGGCAGCCAAATAGCACCTCTTAGCAATACAAAAGCTAGCTGAAAATGAGAGGGTTTCCTGGTCAAGTGAAGATTCGTTTCTTCATATTCTACAACCAATGTGGGTGGTGTTTCCATAATAGGGTCTAGTCATCTTATTACCATGGGATTCCAAGAGCAATGGCAACAATGTGCATTATTTTGTGTTCCCTTGGTGCCTTCTTGACCAATATCTCATCAGGAGGTATACCCTGCCTGGCACTTAAATTTTCATTGAATACTCCATGCCCAAACATTCAGGATATGAGAATCAAAAACTACTGACACTCAAAGTTTTTATTTAAATCTATGGATTAGTTCATGTTGTTTTGCTTTCATTTTATGTCTGGTCATTTTCTAATTCCCACTTGCTTATTTACTGTTTCAGTTTTTTTCTTTCTTGTCCTTCAAGGATATGTTTATCATTCTCCTGTGTGATTCTTTAACATATATCCTGTAGTTCTAGTTTAGTGTTTATGAATCACTTCAGTCTGTATTTATTGTGGGAAGTGAGTCTAAAAACTGTATAGTTGAAGAGTAGCTCACATAGAAAAATAAAGAAAAACAGAAAATGGTAATTTAAATAGAAGGGGCAATAATAAATATTAAAGTAATTGTGAAAAGAAAAATAGGTAAAGAAAAATTTTTAAAATCCCAATATTTAGGAGTCTGAGGCAATTAGACACCGAACTCTAGGTCAATCTGTGTTCATTGGCAAATCAAAGACAAGACAGGTTATATAAACTTGAACTTTGATATTAAATGATGGGAATTTGAAATTAAATAAAAGGGAAAATATAAAGTATGAACGGAGAGGGAATTGGTTCTTCAAGCATGAGGAAATGAGTTTGAATCTCTTCTATCCACATAAAGGTGAGGCATGGCTGTCCATGTCTGTAACCAGAGTGCTGGGGAGCAGATACTGGTGGAGCCCAAGAGTTCATTGGCTATCCAGCCTAGCTGAATTGACAGCCTTCTGATTCAGTAAACAACTTGATGAGGTGAAAAGATGGTGAAGAGTGATGATGGGAAACACCTGGCCTCCTGCTCTAGCCTCCATGTGCACTGGCATGGGCCAGTGAGCTGGCACAAGAGCTGGGTGGAAGTAGAGCTCTGTGTGCTCTCTCTCACTTAGGCCTGGGGATGTTTCCTTGTGCAGTTTCTGGGGACAAGAATGAGGAATGGCACAGAGGTATCCCTGCCTCTGTTTGGTCCCTTGCAGGAACACAGTCATCCCTCACAGAGAGGGGCCCCAGTGTAATCCTGTTTTTCTGTGCTTCATTCCAGACAGTGGTGTAGACCAGAGGCTACCAGTAGTAGGTTAGTGAGTGGTTCTAGCCTAAAAGTCATTTCCTTTTTATCCAGTCAAATATCAGAGTACAGTTTGGTGATGCTCCTTTTGGGGTTTCAGACTGAAGAACTAGAGGAGAGACCTTTGTATCCAGAGACGCCTAGATGAAGACTTAGGGTTTTTTTTTTATGTGACTTCTTGCCACTGCTTTGCTGGAGTGCACAGAAGAGAGGATTTTCCCAGCAGTGTGCCAGGCAGGTGGTGGGCATGGCTTTTCTTCTCTCTCTAGATATATATCTCTTTTAATTTAGGTAGTAGAACATATGTTGTGGATTTTCTGAGATTTTCCTTTGTCTTGAGGCTTGATCATGGCTTCTATAGTGGTCCTCAGTGCATTGACAGGTGAGACCTCTTCATTTTTTCCAGAGCCTTCCAGAACAGACTCTGGATTCATTCTCCTGTTCTGTTTCCCCAATGCTTCCTTTCTTGCATGCTTTGCTACTGAACAGGATATTTCTCTGTCATCACTGACTAGCCTCATTTTATTTCACAGTGACTTTATCAATCTATATATGAGTATTATCTGCCATCTAAAGAGCCATGTAGAAATAATATAAAAGTAACTTCTATTCTGGATGTGGTATCTGCCACTGTTTGGTGTCAAACCCTGTCTTTATAGCTCTTGGCTGTCTTTACTATATCCACTTTTAAAGCTATTTTTCCCTTCTTAGGTAGGCACTAAGGTTCGTGATGGTAGGAGTTAAATCTGCAGCGCTTGGCCTATAAAAATCATCTAATAAATATTTGATTAATTAAGGGTGAATATATTTTTCAAAGCATAAATTGTTAAATATAGGTACTGTTCTGGAAATGTGCTTACACTGAAGAAACTCACATTGAGAAATACACTTGGAAATAAAGAGAAATTTGGTAAGCAGTAGGTTTACTCTACAGCATACCCAAGGGGAAATGTGGAAATTTCATACATTTATAAGGTGGCCAAGAGATCCTGCATCCTAGATAATGACACCAAATAGAGAGCTCAGCCCATTATCTGAAGTGACACAAATGGTAAGAGAATTATTGACAGCTAGAGCAAAATACATCGGCAATTGCAGATGACTGTTCCTGAAACTCAGGGAATGCATGATCTTGAAGCAAATCACTTAATCTCTTGATGTCTCATTTCAACTACTGAGTATATAATGAATGACTATTATTAACTACCACATGGGGTATTGTGGGACTTAATTTGCTAATGTTTATAAAGTGCTTCAGATTGTCTGATTAAAGTATGAAGCATCATCATTATATTATAAAAGAGTATGCGAAATTTCATTTTAATTTCATAAATATGAAATTATACCTTTCTACTGCTACTTAAAATATCCTGAAATCCTACACATAAATTGGTTTGTGTTTGAATCTGTGTCTCCAGGCATTCGCACAGGCACTTCTCACTGTCATCTACCAACCTGCCTTTTCTTTCATTGCTTAGTAAGCTCACAGATTTCAACTTCAGCTGACTGAAAAGGGATCAATAAGTTTCAGATAAATTATTACCCAGGTAAGTTGAGAGTGATGCGTTATGTTGAGGTTTTATTTCAAGTGTTCCTTTTTTCTTCGAGGGATAATTCCCTCATATCCAAATGTAATTTCAATCCCTATGTACCAATACTCTCCCCACCACTCAATTATTCTCTTACAGCAATCTTCGACTAAGGTAGGGAGATTATCCCAAGTCACTGGTTCCTTCTGGAAATGTCTTTCTGGGTACCCTGCCTCTCTATGGCTACATTGTATCTCAAGCTTGCTGCAGACCTGGGAGTTCTATGTGACATTCTGGGAGGTCTCCTTTGTTTTTAGGTTTACTACCCATTCTTTCAGAGTTTTACTTAGAAATACTTATAAAAAATGAAAAACTTGATGATCTCCATGATTGTCTCAGGATTATTTTGTTTAAACATTTGATTGAAAGTTCAAATATAAATATTCAGTCTGAAATATGTTTCACACACAATAAATGTTACACTAGACCTAGAGAGATGGTTCAGTAGGCAAGGGTGTATACTGCTCTTTCAGAAAGCCTGCTCTGGATTCCCAGAAACTACATGGGCAGGCCATGACTGTCTGTAGTCACTGCTCTAGGCATCAGTGACCTCTTCTGTTCTCTGTTAGGCACTCAACTCATATCCACGTATTTCTACACAGACATGGTAGTACTCACAATTAAACACAAAATAAATAATTTCATTGGCTTTTCTTTTTTTGTTGTTCTTTCTGTTTTTGGATAGTCATGTTATTTCAATCCTGGGTCTCTGGTCTGTCCTTCCCCTGGTTCCTGAAGATCCAGGCAGTGTCAAGCATGGGCTCCCTCTCATGGTGTGGGCCTCAAATTGGATCAGTCATTGCTTGGCCACTCCCACAGGTTTTGCATCAGCATTGTCCCATCACATCTTGCTGGCAGATGATTAGAGGTTTTGTGGCTGGGTTGAAGTTCCAGTCCCACTGCTAGGGGCCTTGACTGGTTATAGAAGTCAGCCAGTTTGGGCTTTGCATCCCTTTTTACTAGGAGACTTTGCTAGCGTCACTCAAGTAGATTCCAGGTAGTTTCCTCTGTAATAGATTTCTACTTTGCCCCCCCCATACGGCCACCCAATATCAGTTGTCTCTCCCAGTACTTTCTCTCTCCAACCCTCCCATTCTCTACCTTATCTTTCTGTTCTCATCCTCACCTGTCACCAGTCCACCTGCAAAATCTATTCTATTTCCCTTTTCCCATTCAGTGAAGACATCTCAGAATGTCACATAGAGTTTCTAGGTCTGCATCCGTCCATGTCTTCCCCCTTGATCCTTAATGATGTTTTGTTCTACTCATAGATGGCTGCCTGGCCCAAATGTCATCAGAGGTAAGTCATCCAGCAACTTATGGGAGCAAATGCAGAGACTCACAGTCAAACACAGTGGAGCCATGGGAATCCCAAAGAAGAGGGGGAAGACGGATTATAGGAGTCAGAGGGATTCAGGACACACACACACACACACACACACACACACACACACAAAAACCCAAAAACCCACAGAATGAACTAAGCAGGGCTCATAGGGACTCACAGAAACTGAAGCAAGAAAAATGGAGCCTGCATGGGTCTGTCTAGATCCCTTGCATATACTGAATGGTTATGTGGTTTGGTATTCTTGTGAGACTTTCTACCAGTGGGGCGGACCTGTCTCTGACTCTTTGACCTGCACTTGAGGCCATTTTATTCCTACAGCTTTACCTTGTCCAGAGTTGATGTGAGGGTTTGTGCCCATTCTTATCACATCTTGTTAGGCCATGTTCAGTGGGTATCCCTTAGAGGCTTGTTCTTTCCTGAAGGGCAAAAAGGAGGAGTAGATCTGTGTGAGAGGGGAGGTGCCAGCAGTGGAGGGAGGGTGAAGTGTGGTCCAGACGCAATGTGTGTGAGAAGAGTGTGAGTTAAAATAAAATAGATCTTTTCTTAAAAGTTAGAGGTCCAACTTTATACTTGTCTCCCACATACGTAGTCTCATCTGTCAGCTTTTGAAAAAGTGGTTTGAGTTAATAGGGTTCTCAGTGCTATGAACTGCAAGGCACATAGGGTGATTGTCTTGTTTCCCTGATTGCATTTACCCCTTTAGTCTGGCAATTTCTGTCCTGTAGTTCTGTGAGCTTGTGTGATTGTCTCTCTGACTTAATGCTCTTCATATTTATTTTTCTGAAATTCTCACTACTGAGTATGGACAGCTCTGGACCTAGTAGTATGAAGTTTTCTTATTTTTCCTTTCGCACTTTCCATTATTTCGTCTTTGCAATTTATTTTGAGAAATTTATTGGCTTATACCTTTTTGGAAAAGATTTGTTCATTGTTGTTCATTTATTTGTATGAGTCCTGTGTAAGTGTATGTACGCCACTTGCATCAGACGGTAGTGAGCCCTGATGCAGATTCTGAGAACCAAACCCAGGTCTTTGAAAGAGCAGCATGGGATCTTAACCACTCATTCAGCAATCTAGCCTATCGATTACATTTTAAAATTCTAGAGTATTTATTTAAATAGTCACTCGATCTCCAAAACATTAAGACATTAGTCCTCAACCAGTGGGTTGTGACCTCCTTTGGGATTCTCACTCTACTCATGCTGCATATCAGATATTTACAATGCATAACAGTAGCAAAATTACAGTTCAAGCATAGCAATGAAGTCAATTTATGGTTGGGGTCACATTCAAGGGTCACAGCGTGAAGGCTATAAAAAACATTGTCGTCTGTTTCTTTATCATGAGACTTTCTTTTTACTTCCTGGTCCCTGTCATCACCCTGAAGACAGGAAGTACAAGTGTGTGTGTTTCACATCTCTCCATGCAGATATACATACATACGCATGTATGGTACATACGTAAGACATGTTTTACAAGAACATGTCACTGATTCTCAAATACCTTAGTCGCCAAACCCTAAATATTAAGATTTACTGAAGATCCTAAATTCTTTGTGTAGGTTATATTTATGGGTGTTGTGTTAGAAACCAAAGCTGAGCAGCAGCCATGTGACACATAATGACATTTCACTCAGTGAGAGCCTGTGTACACAATGTCAGGCCCTTAAGATTGCATGGCCAGAGCCAACTCAGTCTGTGCAAGTACACACTGTGAAATTTGCACACCACTAAAATTGCCAAATGAAGCTTTTTTTCAGAGCATATATCCATTGTTAAGTGACACATCATTATATTAAAACATTTATCAATTTACGAATAGCACTAAGCCTGTCACATACTAGTAAAAATACTACTTTATTGATTGGCCTAACAGAAGACAGCTGCGATACCAAAGACGTTTCAGAATCTGATTTATCACGTGGCATCATGCATTGTGTTGCCTCTGAAGAACTCTTGCTTACACTCATTAAAGTAGGAGGCAAGCAATGAAAACAATAGCCCTATAGTATCAAGAAAGTGGTTAGGACCTTGAACAAACATGCAAAGGGGAGAAATCACATAGGTTCTCTGATCTATATAGTTTACAAACTGTTGTTATATGCATACAGACACGTGTGTACAGCCACACACACACACACACACGTCTTTTAGAATGCTACCTTGTACTGTTATCTCTTTTCTCTTGACTTTAGTTTTCACTTTATTTTTGGTTTGTTGGTTTAGTTCCCTCTTCCTCCACATTGCTGGGTTTAGAAGCTCTCCTCAGATATCTGACTGCAGCTGCCTGACAGCCTCTCCTTACGAACTGAAAACTGACTGGGTTCTGTGTTTGGAGAGAGAATTTTCAATGAGTCAGTTTATCGAAGGTAGTGGACCCCAACACCGTGAAAAGCGATGCTCACCTGTTAAAAATCAGGGGCCTTGTAAATATGCCTTTACTGTACTGTCCTCTGATACGACATAACCTTTCAACACGTAATTTACCAATAATAATGTTCTTACATGATTGAAGTGCGAACAGGACAAGTAGAGAGCACCTGTAGCGAAACAATGTATTTTACAGTGTCAATCATCCAGCACACGTGTTTCGCTGTTGTGTGCTATGTCAGAAGCTTGCACGCGGAAGTCGAGTCTCTGTGAAGGTGGCCGTTATACATGTACACGGACAGACATGTGCTCGCGAGCAGCAGTGACATGTGTCAAGTAGCATGTCTTTTTCCTTAGATTTCATTGTGCGTATTTAAGGCGCATGCCCGTGTTATGAGATAACATAACATAGTAAAGTGGTTGCTACAATGAAACAAATTCCCATATCTGTCAATAGCAGCTGCCTGGTATTCTATTCTGTGCAGAATGGTCCTGAACTACTCTTTACCAAAATATCAATTACACTGTGCTATTAACTACTATCCTGGTATGGTCCATCGGATCCTCAGATTCACACACCTGCCTATCTGCTATTTTATGGCCTTAGATCTATAGCCTCCTTTTCCCTTACCTCCCTCACTCTGCTGGTCATTTCCAGTGTTTTATTCTCTAGCTTTATTATTCTATTTGATCATTTTTCAAAGATATAGTAGATATGTAAGATGATGTAATAATTTTCATTCTGCCTCTGCTTTACTTCATATAACCTGGTATCGCCCAAGTCTATTACGGAAAATCACAGCTTTTCCTCCTTTTTAAACTGTGAATAAATTTCTCTGTCTCTATATCTGTCTGTTTGCCTATCTCCCTCTGTGTGTGTCTGTTTGTGGCTCTCTGTGTGTATGTGTGTCTGTCTGTCTGTTTTAAGCTCTGTGTGTGTATATTTGTGTGTGTGTGTCTGTCTGTCTTGAGCTCTGTATATGTGTGTGTGTGTGTGTGTCTGTTTTGAGTTCTATGTGAAGTGTGTGTCCACACCACAGTCTGATTACTTGCATTCTCTTCAGGGACAGTTTGTTTCTACTCCTCTGTATGGTGAGCAGTTCTGTAAATACATACACAAGGGCTTGTTCTTCCCGAAGTGATGAACTTGTTTCCTTGGGTACAATATTTAAACCCCGAGTTAAGAAACACACCATTTTGTTTCAATTTACAGTCGCATCTCTGAAAACAAATTCAGCCCAAGTGAGGGCCAGGTTAATGTTTATATCTCAAAATGTATGTGCATATATGTATAATGTACATGCATACATATGCACCTAGGTATAATGTGCATCAGTGTATATAAAATGGAGTTAGCCGCACCTAGATTTACACATTTCATCCCTTTTCCTGTATGATTGCCTGCTGTGACATCAGAAGTCATTGTGGATGGTGGGCAGTCTTCTCCATGAGACATAAGATGTATGTAAGATTAATTGTGACTCCCGTGAACAGAGATCCTTGTGTTAACATCTCCTCTAGTGTTAACTGCTGCCTTATTTCCAGTCTTCCTCTACCTTACAAACCCTGCTGTTTGGAGATCCTGAAAGACTTGTTTGCCCACCATGAATTGCTTGCTCTTCAGCATTTCTCTGTGTGGCTTCTGTACCTGGTCCTGAATCCCTTGTATTCCATGTCTTCAGAAAATGGCACTGATTAGTGGATGACAGGTGTCAGTGTGACTAATGTCCTTGTTGTGCATACAAAGATCCCCATTGCTTCTCATTTGCCCTCTCAGCCAACTCTCTGTTCCTCTTTGATTCCTGCCTTTGGATGAACTGATAGCGCCCTGTGTTCTTCAGAGCATTGGTGCTGTTTCACTCTGTTTCCCCTCTGTAAGCAGCAAGGTGGAAGCTTCCTCTGGTCTCCTTAGTTAGCATTCTGCTTTTTTTCATTTCTCTGAAATTGGTTGACCTCGCTCATCTGCGTGTACTCTTTTCTCTAGGTACCTCCTTGAAGGCTTTATGATTTTTATTACTACACATCTTTGGAAAGTGGTGAAGTCTAAGAAGTAGTGTCCAATCAACCACACTGAATTGGAAGTCCCAAGTAATAACTTAGTAATTAGAAAAATCAATATTGTTAAGGCAAGTCTGGGACAGAGCCTTTATGAGGAGGAAAGCCTCAGAGACTTTTAAACCATTTCTCTTCACAGAGCTGTATCACATATCTGTAAGCCTAGATCATAGCTTCACTGTTCTTCAGTATCCATTTAAATAGAACCGAGCACATTGCAGATTAAAGTTTCTGAGAGGTGACAAAAGACAACAGTCCCCCACGGAATAAATGTCTTTAATTCCCTTAAAAATAGCACTCTTTCTCATAAACTAAAACCAAAACCATTTGTTTATTTACTTTGTATGTAGGTGGCGTGGACGTTTCTTGGAGACCATGTTGATCTCCAAGATTGAACCCAGGTAGCCAGGCTTAGAGGCAAGGAGTCTTACCTGAGAAGCCTCTTGCAAAAGGATCAATTTCTTACACCGACCTTTGCCTATTTCTGGGTTTTTGTTGTTTTGATTTTTACTAAAGAAAACTTTATTCTATTAGTAAAAACCTCTTACATTCTCTCTCTCTCTCAAAGAAAAAATAATAAATCAGCTTTGAACTTAGCTCTCTTTCCTAAGTCAAGGTGTTTGAAGACAGGATACTACCTTCACTTTATCCTTTATATTTTGTGAACACACTTTTATGTTTTATTACAAAAATTTTTAGTAAATTACAAATAATTTTACCTTCAGAAGTGAGTTGTTATATACATATATCAGTAAAATTAATAAACTATGTTTAAATTCTTAAATAATAAAAATGATAAAAAGGTAAGCAAATGCCCTGTCTTTCGACGAAAGCTTAGTGTGGTGATAACTACTTACTTACAGTGGAACACAGTTAAATGTATTGAAAGGAAACCATATCTAAATTTGAGGTCTGTATCTCCTGTTAGTTCCTTTGTCTTCTCTCCTCATTTTCTCCTGGTGCAAGGAGGGAGAGCTGTAATTAGCTCTGGTTGCTGCAGCTTCCCCTTTCTCTCCAGGTCTTGGTTTTACTACACCACTCCTCTATTACACCTGTTTCTAGATGAATAGATGGTGGATAGATGGATGGGTTGATGTGTAGGTGGGTAAATGGATGGATGGATGGTGGATGGATGGATAGATGGATGGATGGATGGATATGTGGGTGGGTGGATGGATGGATAGATGGATATGTGGGTGGGTGGATGGATGGGTGGATGGATGGATGGGTGGATGGATGGATGGATATGTGGGTGGGTGGATGGATGGATGGATGGATGGATGGATTTATGGATGGTGGATGGATGGATGGATGGATGAATGGATGGATAAGTGGGTGGATGGATGGATGGATGGTGGATGGGTTGATGTGTGGGTGGGTGGATGCTTTCCAGACTTGGTGTGGAGGTATGTTTTAGCAGGCTGTCTCACTTTAATAAAATAAAATAAGTCAATGAATAGTTGTTGTAGGAGGCCACTTGTTTGTTCCCAGCTGCTCAGCCCCGAAATAACTACATAGAACTGTATTACTAAATCACTGCTTGGCCTATTAGCTCTAGCTTATTATTGGCTAGCTCTTACATCTAAAGTTAACTCATTTCCACTATTTTATATTTTACCATGAGGTTTGTGGCCTACTGGCAAGGTTCCAACTAGTAGCTTCTATCTTTCTCCTCTCGTGGCTCCAGGGCTCCTCCTCACTCCACCTTCTTTCTCCCTGCCTACCTCTGTTCTGTTCTGCTATAGGCCCAAAGCAGTTTCTTTATTAATCAGTGGTATTCACAGCATACAGAGGGGAATCTCACAACAAGTAATTATACACATAACTGTGTATCAGACTTGTTGGAAAAGAATTGAATAAAATTTGGGAAGAAAAATATAAAAACACAAACGTGTATCTGATCTAAAATGTCAGTAGCATTATGAATAGTATGACTGCTTCTCAGACTGAGGCTTTTTTGTCATGGAAGATATGTCAGTCATTCTTTTCTATTTGTTCTAAAAATTATGAAATACATGCACATTTTCTACTCATATATCTTTAAACCAAGACCATGTAATTCCTTTATGAAAGACTATTTTATAACAATAATGTACTGTGGTGTTTTATATTATTTTATTTACATAAAATAAATCCATACAGAATAACATTTCAAAAACCAGTCAATTTATTGGACTATGTTTGATATTTGCTCCAAAGTAAAAGAAAAATGTATTTTTAACCAAATTTATTATTATTATGAATTAAAACCTAATGCTTTGCATCAAATATATTGTAATATTTCTATTTTACTCTTATCACTTGCAGTTCTGCAGTACTCTCTTAAGATAATGCTTTAACACAGAGTCCAGCTTTCCTCTTGGACACTGTGGGAGTAGCTTCTGGGAATAAGAACATTGTATCAATAGCTGTCCCATGGATGAGTGGTCTCTCCAGAGAAACAGAAAGTACAATTACTCCAGCTCAAAAAATCTGTGCCACACAAGCGGCAGAAGAGCTGAGAAGCCTGACAGTGAAAAGAGTCTCCAGATGCGGAAGTAAAGGAGGATCTCTGGACGGAAAGGGAAGCAGCTGGATAAGGGCCTGGGCACCCCTGCTGGTGGATCTGTGAGGGACCTGTGTGCTCTGTGCCTCAGCCCAGCAGGATTAAAAACTGTTAGTGAAGATGATACTCTGGCGACAGGAAGGGAAAACTCCGGCCAGCTCTCCTTTTATCATGTGCCGCTATCCCATGAAAGATTTCCATTGTCTACTTGAAGGAAGGACAGTTAATGTGGAATGCTGGGAAAAGAAGCCTGAAGCTGTCTGAGGGCACAGTTCTCCGGAAAAGGAGCTGGTCCTGATCTTTCCTACATGGTCCAGTATCAACACCACTTCGTCCTTAGACCACTTCACATCAATCCTCAGCTTCCAATTTGCATCTCCTACAACCTCATTCATAGGTACAAATCAGTCAAAAAAATCACAGTTAATAGGAATCACACAGAGTTCTAATGAAAACAGACTGCAGGCACAAACAAAGCTACGTAGAACCAGAGATCTCTTTGTGCCTCAAAGACTTCTGCTACTGCCTGAGCAAGAGGAGAGGCATGTCACTCAGAGATGTATATTGAGTGTCACTTTCTCATGTATATCTGTGGGTAAGTCCTTCAATAGTCCAATTCTGATAAATATGAGAATGGTGACTCCACTCTGGAAGGTTAAACAAAGCACTAACTTCCTAAGCAGCTATAACCCCTATTTCCCTCTTGATTTTTACCTTATTCCTCCATATTCAAATATTCTGAGCACATAAATAGAATTTTATAATACTATTTCATTGTTTTTCTTAAATTGAAGGAAATATCTTACATGCTATATTAATTTAAATTGATTTATTATTGTTAGTAATTAAGTATGACACTTATATGGAGGTCAGGATAGACAAATTGTCACCTTGTTTTTCTTTCTTTCTTTTATTTTTCTTGAAATTTAAATCTTCTTATATCATTCTAGTGTGAAAAGTATTCCCCCAAAATTCATTTTCCCAGTTATTTATTAATTTGATGATAATCTTTTAATACACATCTGAAGATACTGATGTAAATGCTGAAAACAAAGGTAAACAAAATTAAGTGTCTAGTTTCACAGAGTCACAAGCTATAGCAGTGGTCCTCAACCTTCCTAATATTGTAACCTTTAACACAGTTACTCATATTGTGGCAATCTCCAGCCATAAAATTATTTTTATTGCTACTTCATAACTGTAATATTGCTATTGTATGAATTGTAATGTAAATATATGTGTTTTCCAATGGTCTTAGGCAATCTCTGCTAAAGGATCATTTGACTCTCAGAGGAGTCATGGCCCATAGAAATCACTGATTTATAAGGAGAAATAGAAAAAAAATAAACCAATAGTGTTCCAAGTACTAAAGTGATATGGAAATTGGTCTACAGGATGATCCAGAAAACTTCCAAGTAGGGGTAATAGAAATGAATAGTGAAGGGCTAACCTCAGTGTTTGAACAATATGTAAATTAATTAGCTGGCTTCTACTACAGTAAAACAAAAAGAAAATTTTAGTATCATTATTGCATGGAATTCTGCTTTACAAAATATGCACATGTGCTGAAAATCTTCACGACTCTTTGTTACAGAGTATTTGTTTACATGGTAAAGATGTGTCTTTGCCAGAGCATCTTTAGATTGGTCTAATAAAGAGCTGAATATCTAGTAGCTAGGCATGAGGAGCTTAGGTGGGACTTCCAGAGGCAGAAAGGACTCTGGGAAGGAGAAAGATGGAGATGCCAAGAGATACAAAGCAGTCAGGATGTGCAGGAGGAGAGGTAACAGACACTAGTCACATGGCAGAATGCAGATTAATATAAATGGGTTAATTTGAGTTTAAAAAAAGCTAGTTGGGGACAAGTCTAAGCTAAAGACCAAACTTTCATAATTAATTAAGTCCCCATGTCATTATTTGAGGCCTGGCAGTCCCAATAGAAAAAGTATTATTACAAATGGTGTCCAATGTGTGGCACATACAAAGAGCCCACTGCACATGGCTTACAGAGGTGTGGTTCTTTTAAGAGGCCCTGTTATGCAACAGAGCACTTGCAGAAAACTACATGGTAACTCCTGTTACAGTGTGTCCCAAAAACTGGGGTGGTGAGGCAGACCCAAAGGGAGCAGAGTCAGCACCATAAACTAGGGTCACAGCAAATGGTCTATCAAGATAAGGTTTGGCTCATAAGGTCAGAAAAGGCTATAGGTGTACATACAATCAGGTCCAGGCTGAGAAAACCACTGAATAGGTTACAGTGTGCTTAAAAATGTGATTAGATGCTGAAGAAAGAAAAGAAAATGGATATACACAGTCACAAAAATTAGTTTAACAATAATCAAGTGAAGTCTTTAAAGAGAGAGTAAAGTAATATAAAAGAAGTCACCTAAGGATGGGAAATAGAGTAACACAGGGTGTGTGTATCACATGTAGTGCTTTGTTAACTTTAAATGTTTAGATGTTAATGGGCAAAACATGACAGCTGCTGGGAGACATTGGCTTGTGAAAAGAGTTGCTAAATTTTCCAGCCTGTATGTTTTGGGGGATACTTTAACTTTAAAATGGAAACTAGGATATATGTTACATTAGGATTATGGTTATACTTTTGTTTCCACAAAAAGCTACAGTGTTGATAGATTTCTGTCCTATTGGTCCCTCAGCCATTCAGTGTCAAAGAAACACACAGAAGTGTACATTATTTAATTACTGATTGGCCTATTAGTTCAGGCTTCTTACTAACTCTTATATCTTACATCTTAACCCATAATTTGTATCTGTCTTAGCCTCATGGCTTGGTACCTTTAATCAGCAAGGCATTCTCATCTTGCTTCCTCTGTGTCTGGGTGGTGATTTCAGACTGAGCCTTTCCTCTTCCCAGAATTCTCCTGTTCTGGTTGTTCTGCCTATACTTCCTGCCTGACTACTGACCAATTAGAATTTTATTAAAGCAGTACAAGTGAAAATTCTTTACATTCCATACTTGTGTAAATGTATGTTACCTTTAAAAGTTTGTGTGTTTTCAGAACAAAAGACAAGATACTGGTGAAAACACAGTCCAGGTGATCCAGCCTCTCAGAATGCCTATTGCAGTTTTTTTTTTTAAATCTACATCCAAAACAAGTTCAAACTACTAGCTGGGATGGTTCAACCTCACACACTACTCTAGCCAGGAATTCAGATAAGCCCTATACTTTCCCATCTCACTTATCCAGGGAACTGACCATTATTCCAATTTTCCAAGAGTTCCCTAAAGATGTTGTTACCCACAGATAGTAAGGAAGCAATCTAGTAAAGAGGAGACCCACATTCTCAGGAGGTGATTTTGTTTGTTTGCTAGATTATAGATGTTTGTCATTATTTAGGATGGTTATTGCATATCATTACTAATAATGGTCAGGAAAAATCTAAGCATAGGAGGTTATATTCAGGGATCTTTCTGAAAAGAAAATGAGGCGTGATAAATATAGGAATGATAGGATAAAAGGGAAGGTTATTGAATCTACATATATATATATAATGTAATATAAATGGCTTGTCCTTGAAAGTTATTATTATAAACCATTTAGGATAATTAAGAATTACAGGTTTGCACTTAATTATCTAACAATCAAGTTCATGGCAAAGTTCAGTGTGTTTACCAGGTCAAAGGGAAAGATATTTTAGACATACAGATAGTCTTCAAACATTTCAGAGACCTATAGATTATGACATTTAAAATGTTTTAATATCAGGCTTTTCATGACAGTGAGACAAGTCTGCTTTTCTACTTCGAAAAGATAATGTGTGTTGAAGAACCTCAACATGAGTTTGCTATTTTGTGGCATAGTTAACCACTGGACAAGAAAATGCCCCTGTCTTGACTATTAACAGTATGCTGTCCAAACTGGACAAGTAAGACACAAAAGGAGGTCACTGCCAAACTTTGCCAAGACAAGGTATAACAGTCCTTCAAAATTCCTACTTCACAGAGACAAATATCTGTCAGATATTCTAGGCCTGTAGGCTGAAGATAGATTACCAATGTTACAAACAAAACTTGGGTGATTGTTCAGGAATCCAGATGTCTCTTGTCATTTCTATAGTTTTGGAAGTTGCTTACTCTGCACTTCCTGTTTACTCAAGTAACATTTTATTTTTTTCAGATCTCTGAAGGTGTTGAAGACTATATAATTATATCATTTTCTTTGTTACTAAATTAAAAAGAAACTTACAAAAGAAATGTAATCTTTATGCAGTTGTGAGACATAAAAGTTTAAGTTGTTTGCCTAAAAAATATTTTAAGTTGTAAAAGATATTTTTAGGATGATAAAACAAGTTTTGGTAGAAAATGGTTTAGGTATAAAACTTTGTATTCATCAAGATAAAATAGAAAATAGAGTATTCTCTCCAAAATTGCCAAATACTAATGAACTTGACATCATAAATTTAATTCTAACACAGTAATTGTTCTTATTACATAATTTTACTGTGTTGGAGTTAAACCATTTCCTTTTTTTATTTATACAAAAAGGGGGAAATGTTGTGGAATATTTGTTGGCGCTGTAAAGAATAACTATCTTGGCTTAATAAAGAGCTGAATGGCCAATAACTTGGCAGGAAGAGGTTAGTTGGGACTTCCAGGTACAGCAAGGACTTTAGGAAGGAGAAAGGCAGAGTCTCAGGGAGACACAGAGCAACCAAAATGTTCAGGAGAAGTAACAGCCACAAGCCATGTGGTAGAAAGTAGATTAACATAAATGGGCTAATTTTAATTATAAGAGCTAGTTGGGGACAAGCGTAAGCTAAACACCAAACTTTCATTAATAGTAACAGGTTTCCATGTTGTTATTTGTGGGCTCGTGATTCCAATAAAAAAGTACTGCTACAACTGTTCACATACCTTTACTATAAAGCTGATAACAAAGAAAGTCTATCTTATAACATGTCTTAATTATACATTACATATGTGTTACATATGAAATTCAACACAGTAAATTGTTCAGTATATGGAAGTATATAAGGTTAACTCATGAAGAGTTTAAGACAAAGTCTCCGATGTCAGGAATGTTACAAACAAGTAGAAAGGGTAACATAGGAATGCAAATAATGTTTTAAATGATAGAGTCTAGATATGACAGGGTTATTACATTCAAGAACTCACAGCTGTGTTGTTGGGTATAAGACCAGCATATCATAACATCAGTCCAAAGTTTAGGCTACAACATAAAACAAGAAGGGGCTCATGAGGCCCCACACCGTGACTCAGGGACCATTGGCCCTTGGTGAGTGCCATCAGGGTAGAGAAAGTAAGTTTTATTTATCTTTAAGGTCTATGGTAGTTTGCCCATGGTGACCTTCACCCATGCATGTGTGGCCAGCATGGGGAGAGAGAGGGGGGGAGAGAGGGGGGAGAGACATGAAGCTTGAGGTTTGAAGCAGGTTGAGAGATTTAGGAGGAGATGATTGAGGAGGGCTGTGGGGTGGATATGATCTGAACACATTGTTTTTATGTGTGGTGTGTAATTACCAAAGGATAAATAAAAATTAAAATTAATAAGAATGCCAAGGACATTAAGAAGAAGGAAATAGGAATACCAAAAAATTAAGTTGTTGGAGGAAGGTCGCTTATTGGTTTCTGGCCACCCATCTAGCTTAGACCGAAAATAATCACACAGAAACTATATTAATTAAATCACTGCTTGGCCCATTAGCTCTAGTTTATTATTGACTAATCTCTTACATACTAATTTAACCCATTTCTTTTAATCTTTGTATTGCCATATAGCAGTGCCTTATCAGCAAATTTTGGCATGTCTGACTCTGGCAGGGCTGCATGGCTTCTTTTCTCTGACTCTACTTCCTTTCTCCCAGCATTCAGTTTAGTTTTCCCTACCTACCTCTATTCCCTGTGCAGGCCCAAGACAGTTTCTTTATTA
>LOJH01017063.1:0-20817 GCA_001685095.1 Ellobius talpinus
CCACCCCCTCTCTACCTGCCCACACCTCTCTCTGCCTGCCCACCCCCTCTTTCTTGTTTCCCCTTTACACTGTACATTAGCATCCTCTACTGTGGCGTCATCAGAGAGCACTACTGAGAATCCCTCCAATTAGACCTGGTTAACCATTGCAGTTTAGAATAATTTTTCTTTGATCTCTGAGAATGTCACTAAAATAACAGTAAAGATGCCCCAAAGGCCCAAGTCCACAGGATAACGGAAATCTTATGGCAGCTCAGTTTTGGAACATAGGTGGGGGCTTTTTGAAAAGGATCTGATGCAAAGCTGATAAGATGAAAACTCATTTTCTGTAGATGTAGGAGGGAGGAGAGGGACCCTGTTTCATAGCACAGAATCGGAGGTGACAGATTCTTCATAAAAGGATGAGATATACGGTTGGAAACAGTGGGTTTGGGGCAAGTCTTTTGTAAATGTCAAATGTCTGCATTCCTTTGGAGCCAGGTTTGCTCCTAGGGAAGCTTAACAAGAGGCTCCAGACTCAAGGGTGCTGGAAACAATTCCCTGGAATAATAGAATTCCCTGATTGACTGCAGTGGGATATGTGACTCAGATGGGATTAATGGAGATATGCTTGGCATGGTTGCTGAAGTTGGGAGGAAAGAAAATAAGAGTGGAAATATTAAAATGGCAGACATTGGCTGCTGTGACAGAATCAAGTTGAATGGTTGATGCTGACTGTCAATTTGAAAGGATTTAGAATCAAGGAGAGGTGAGCTCCAGCATTCCTGAGAAGGATTTCCTAGATTCAGTTAAATGAAGTGGAAAGACGCTTCCTAAATGTGGGTAGCACTATTCCACGGCTTGGGGTCCAGGACTGCATCAAAAGGAGAAAGTGAGTTGAGCCCCAGCTACCTGAGCATCAGTGGTCATCTCTCACTGTGAATGAAGTGTGACCACTGTTAGGAAAAAAGTGCTAAGAGGGTGGCTGTGCCGGCACAAAGAAATCCAATTAGGTTAGATCAAACCGAATTAAAATGTCCATCGTTTTATTAAGTACGGCACTCTCGGATGGCTGAGCACATGGCGGGGAGACAGGAAAGTGGGGAGTATATGCAAACCTGGAACCATGTGTTTCCCCTCTGGGAGCCCACTTAAATACCCTGTAGGTATTTAAGTGGAGGGGTCAGGACCTGGCATGCTGGGATTTGGAGTCCAGACTAATGCGACTCCCAGGCCAGGGGGCTGGGATGGATGCCAGGGGCTGGGGCTACACTCCCAACTTAACAACCACCTGCTTTGTGCTCCTGCCATCATGTATTCCATGCCATGAGAGACTGCAATCTCCAATTTGATACTGGTAGGCTACTTCCTAAAGCTTAAGGAGGAGTGTGGGTTCAATCAAGGTCAGCCTGAGCTATTCCTTTCCCAAGTGTGATGATATAAGCCTGTAATCTCAACAGTGGGAGGTAGGGGCTGGAGGACCTGGAGTTCAAGGTCAGCCTGGTGTATGTGGTAAGAAACATTAAAAAACAAAACCAAAAAACAATAACAAAACCACAAAAATCACAGGAGGTCATTGGTTTGTACCATGCCCTGCTCTAGGTCCCAACAAACCTGCCTGTCAGAGTATTTATCTGACTTCAGGAGAAACCAGAGTTGGAAAGATCGTAGACAAATTTCCCAAAGAGGTCAGTTCCAGATACCCTGTGTGCTTTAACCCTTACACAAAAGAGCAAGCCTGGGATAAGCTGGCCTTGTCTGATCTGCCACCATCCTATTGTGCTGCCTTCCATCTCCAGCTTTCGAAGGAAGTAGCTCAATGTGACTCATCCAGTTTTGTTCTCTCAGTTCTATTTTCTCCAGTCTCTCTCATTGTGTCATTGTGTGATACAGATTGTTATTCAGACCATTGGGACATTTATTCTGTTAGATGAGGGAAGTGCTGCCTCATGCTAGAATTAAAAATTAAGCCAATTAAAGATGGTTGAACGGAAACTGTAACTTTGTCCTTTGTTTGATCCTATGCTTTCCCCTCCTCAGAGTAAAAGCCCATGTAAAGTAGATGTGGTGGTTTGAAAGAAAATGGCCCCCAAAGGGAGTGGCGCTACTGGAGGTGTGGCCTTGTTAGAGTAGGTGTGGTCTTGTTGGAGGAAGCGTGTCACTGTGGAGGCGGGCTTTGAGGTCTCATATATGCTCAAGCCATGCCGAGTGAGTCAGTTCACTTCCTGTTGCCTGCACAAGATGTAGAACTCTCAGCACCATGTCTGCTTGTATGCCATCATGATGATAATGGACCGAACCTCTGAACTGTAAGTCACCCAATTAAATGTTTTCAGCTATAAGAGTTGCCAGGGTCATGGTGTCTTTTACAGCAATAGAAACCCTAACTAAGACAGCAGACAAGCATGAAGGTAAGCATAGGAAAAGAGACAGACTCATACACACGTGTGTGTCCTGACTCTGTTGAACCTCTAGTCCTCATCCTTGAAGTGTTGGCTCTGACATTTCTTGTAATTCTCCTTTAATTCCGTGACTTACCCAGCATCTATTGCCCTGTTCTCTTTGTGCTGAACTAAAGCATCACCCCCACCAGGTTATTTTCTCATGACTTTGGAGGCTGCAGATATGGGTGCTGGAGGTCTGGTTCTATTGAGTTACATGTACAATATGGCTTATTGACAGTGTCTACATGGAATAATGATGTGGTATGTAATTCTAGCACCTCCTCTCATAAATGTCTGTGCTACAGGATGTCTTCCTGCCTCTGCCCTCCTCGCCCTGGGTCAGGTGTGCACCAATAGGCCTGACCAGTACTAAGTAATTCCTCATATCCCCATTAATCAGTGTGTTTTTATCTGCCCATGTAATTTCCTAAAATTCCTTTCCATTGCTTAGGCAACAGCTATCAACAAACAGCTATAACTCTGAAGCTCTTATCTTGATAATTTAGGCAGTTTGGTAAGATGAGCAAAATGGAGTGATTTTCTCATACGTTATGATAAGAGAAAAAATCCTGAGAAGTCTCACGTTTAATTATAAGGATTAGAAATGGGTGGGGAGGGAAGAGAAGAAACAGCTCTGGGCCATAGCCTGAACAAAAGCCTGTGTCATGTTTCCAAATACGTGTTGAAAGCCTGACCTAAGTCCTACTGGGGGGACCACCAGTTGCCACCATACCTGCCCTCAGGTAAGGTTTCTGAACTGCTAATCCCAGCCAATCCCAAAGAGGCAAACTTGCCCTGTTTTGCACAGTTCTCCTCCTCATCTCTCTAACTAGTGTAGATCCAGTGTAAACTATTCATGCTTTCTTCTCACAAGTTTGCATTATAAAACTATTTATGACTCTTAGGTTTGTCAGGCATATTTCCAACTGCTAACCAGCCTCGATGTTAGCAGCAACAGGGACATGTCTTACGACCTGGCTCTTTCCCTGGCCTCTCTAAGGCTCAACAAACCCTCATTGCAGAGATCCCTCAGCCTCAAGAGCTTTGGCTTGACAGTTGGAAGTGCTGTTGTTTTGGATGGGGGAGAGGTGGGAGCTGAAGCTGCTGGCTTCTGGTCCCTACAGTATCCTCAGACGCTGAGTCACATGTAAGGTGTTTTTCTGAAGTTGCTTATATTCTCCAGGCTCTGGCATGTTTATTTTATAAACTGAGGCCAATCTGTGGACTGTGTATGAGTGAATATGTGTGTGAGAGCATGTATGTGTGTGAGCATGTGTGTGTGTATAAGCATGTCTGTGTGGGTGAGCACGTGTGTGTGACTATGTGAACGTGTGACTGTGTGTACAAGAGACTGTGTGTGTGTGCAGGCATGTACTTGCCACAGCATGCATGTTAAAGTCAGAGGACAACCTCCAGTGTCACTCCTTGTCTTTCATCTTGCTTTGAGGTCAGTGTTTCTCTTTTGTTGTTCATTGCTATGTACGCCATGCCAACTAGCCAGTGAGCTTCCAGCTGTTCTCTTACCTCCGTCTTCCATCTCTCCATAGGAGCACGTGGTTTACAGATGAGCCTCCCGGCCAGCTTTTACATGGGTGCTGGGGCTTCAAGTTCAGATCTTCACACTTGTATGAACCCATGTAACCACCTCTCCCGCTCAGTTTTTACGATCTTTAACACTAACATTCAGTATTATTCTTGTGAGGATATCTTATATGGACAGATGCTTTAAAAATTACATTTGTGTTGGGCATGGTGGTGCATTACCTTAATCTCAGCATTGTGGAGGCAGAGGCAGTCGGATCTCTGAGTTCAGAGCCAGCTTGGTCTATATAATGAGTTCCAGGTCAGCCAGGACCATAGAGTGAGATCCTGCTCTGAAAACCCTGGTATGTTCTCCTTCCTTTCTTACTTCATTACAATGGCAATCATAGTCCTCAGTGATTGTGAAACACAACAGATGCATTTCTAGGTATCGGCTACAGGAGTGAGAAAGAAATGGCTAAAAATTGGCAATAATTAATATTATAGTCTCTTTTAACAAGTTAAACATTTTTCTTTCTTTTTCTTCCTTCCTTCCTTTCATTTTTGTTTTTTGTTTTTGTGTTTTCTGAGACAGGGTTTCTCTAAATAACCCTGGCTGTCCTGGAACTCATTCTGCAGGTCTTGAACTCAGAGATCCAACTGCCTCTGCCTCCTGAGTGCTGGGATTAAAGCTGTGTGCCACCATTGCCAGGAGAATATTCTATGTCTCAATGAGAAACTCCCCTAACCCACCTGTCTTAGAGTTACTTATTGCCGTGATGAAACACCATGACCAAAAGGAACTTGGGGAGGAAAGAGTTCATTTGACTTCTATATCCTGAGTCACAGTCTGCTGAAGGAAGCCAAGGCAATAACTCAAACATGAGAACTTGGCCATAGGAGCGGATGCAGAGGCCATGGAGGGGTGCTTCTTACTGGCTTGTTCCTCATGACTGGCTCAGCCTGCTTTCTTATAGGACCCAGGACTACCTACCCTGGTATAGTACCACTCACAATGGGTTGGCCCCCTCATCAATCACTAATTAAGAAAATGCCCTACAGGCGTGCCTGCTTATATGCCCATCTTATGGAAGCATTTTCTAATTAAGGTCTCCTCTGCTCAAATGGCTATAACTGGGGTCAAGTTGACACAAACCTAGCTAGTGCACTGCCCTAGAACCTATTGTGGTTAAGATATGAATAAAAATACTGTATTATCCAATTTTAACTTCTTGGCCATTCTCAATTCCTCAGAGGAGCGCTTTGAGTCTGGCTCTTGTGAATCAACTGGCTTGAAGCTGTAATTATTGAGTCTCTGACACTGAGGGAAGTGGGGGGAGTCGGGAAAGGAGGACACAAAAGAAGTAATATCTGATGTGTGCTCCTGACAAGGCACCTTCTTTGTGCTGTGAGCACTCACACAAACACACAGAATGGGCTAAGGGTATAGGTCTGTGGTGGAGTACTTACCCAGCATGTTTTGGGGCCTTGCATTCAAGACCCAGAACTATAAAACAAACAAAAACCATGCCAAGGTATTAGCACATGGTTTCCAATAGAGTAGTACCACATCCCTTCATTTCTTCAACAAAAACATGCCAACTGCCCACACTGCTTCTGAAGCTCTCTGTGAATGCGATTGAATTCTAATCCTCACAGGGTTGACATTGTAGTTAAGTCTGTGTCTCTAAACACAAAATCAGGATTTAGGTGAAACAAGGGTTAATCATCCCTCCCTCAGCAAATTCACAGCAAGCAGCAGGGGGCAGAGGCACTCTCAGACCTGAGCTGCCTGCCTGGTCATCCGGAGCTGGCACTCACAGTGCACCTTGTGTATCTGCACAGGGAGCAGATCCTTCACTTGCCTCCATAACCCACTATCAATAAGCATGGAATGAATTGAAGAAGAATTGTCCAAACTTTGTAGGCCAGCTTACAAAAAAAGTAATAAATTATTACCACATCGAGAGAGGGGAATGTAATTGATTATTCTCCTTAATTACATTTCTATTGTTCAAAAGAAAAAGTATGCATGCCTTCATATTAACTACAGAAATAACTAATAACATTACAGATTAACAGTAATTACTACAAAAAGAGTCAGTATCAGTTTATCAAGAATCTATCATATGAGAATTTGAATTAACATGCCCCACTCCCCAAATCACACCTTGCAATTTACACTGTTTCGCTGTTTCAAAATTTGATCCTGAGCAAACACTCTGTGAAAGCTTTTATAAGAGAATGAAGTTGATGAGAAAGAATGAAGTTTTAATTGCTCAGCTGCTGTCAGGGTCGCTGTTCTGCCATGACTTATTTCAGATCTAGTGTTTGAGTACAGAAGCAGAGCGCCCCACACAGGTTGGTGATGGAACTGCACCCAAGGCAGCAACAGTGATCCTGCACCATGAGGGACTCAGCTCTCAAACAATTGCATGTTGATAGCCCCGGCTAGGTCAGGACTTCTCTGAGTTGAGTTGGCCAGCGGACAGGCAGTGTTGTGTGCTAATTGGATTTATTGCAAAATTGTGGCAAGTGCAGAAGTTATTTAAAGGTTAAGTCATGGGAGTTTTTGGAGGGGAAGGACGTTTGGCATAATGTACAATTGCTAGTGTGTAATCATAAAAGTAGACCAACTTTTAGCCTTTTACATTATTGTTCTTAAAATCTCTGTAATCAACATGCTTCCTTATTCCCTGGGACCACGCCTACCACTGTTCTAGGGATACCAATAACACAAGAGATGAGGAAATTAGTATTGAAGGAGCTGGGTGTTTAAGAGCTCTTAATGCTCTTGCAGAGGATCAAGGTTCAATTAATAGCACCCTATGGTGCCTCACAAGCCTATGTATCTTATGTTCCAGGGGATCTAACGCCCTCTTCTGGTCTCTGTAGGCATTACATGCACATAGTTTATATACACATAAAATAAGAACTTAAAATCCTTTGAGAATAAAGAAAAATAGTATTGAACTTGTAAGTTGAAACCATATGAATGTAGGCTAGGTAGTCACAGGCTTCCATGGGAACCCCACCATGCCCCAGCGGGTACCCCAGATCTTGATGTGTGGTAAGGAGTTGCCCATGTTGCTTTCCATGGATTATGAGAGGCACTCACTGCTTACCTGTTAGGTGGATACAAAATGGGTGTGGATGTGTGAGTCTGGGTTTGGAGTGGGTGGGAAGGGCTGCATGCACATGGGGAAGGGATATAGCTGGTGAAGTTAAAATGAGCATTCGCAATGACCAACCATCACACTTCTAAACAAACAAAGAGAACTCAGAATGAGCATCAAATACAGCCAGTGCTCTCTCCCAGGAACAATGGGCAATTCTGCTTTTAAAATGAACATGGATTTAAATGTTACTGTCTTTCTTTGGTTCCAAATGCCTCATAGCATTAAACTTACTTTGGCCTGTCCTGTGAATTTGGCAGCTGATGCCAATTACCAGTTTAATAAGGAGGAAAATGTAATGGGAATATTTGGCTATTCCACCACCTTCGGGGTCTCTGGTGGACTTTTTTAAAGATTTATTTATTTATTTGCGTGTATGAGGGCATGTGCACGCCACTGCACGTGTATATGTGACGCTCAGAAGACAGCTTGCAGGAGTTGGTTCTATCCTTCTGTCATGGGGGGCCTGGGTATCAAATGCAGGTCAGGTCATCAGAAGGTGCCTTGCCCTTCCCGCTGAGCCATCTGGCTAAACTTCAATGCACCTTTTAAGGAAGGAAAGAAAATTAGATGGGATCAGTGACCAGTAACTCTCTGGAGCTATTATTTAAGCCTGCAATCTGATATAGCTGGTGAAGTTAAAATGAGCATTCTCAATGACCAACCATCACACTTCTAAACATACAACCAAGAGAAACCTCCTGTGCGAGCATTAGACCCAGGTGAGAATGTTCTGCCAGTCTAAGTTCATCGATCCTACTCAGGGCTAAGTTGATCTTCAAGGAAGATCCCCTTTCAACCTTTGGCAGGACGTTTAGCCATTGCTACAGGAGCTATCAGGACTCCACAGCTACAGCAGCCATTCTGCTGTGGAGTTCTCTCTCCCTGCTCAGGCAGCCCGGCCGTGCCCGCTGCTACTGGGTACACCGCCTTGTACCTTACGCTGGGCTGCGTGCCTTTCACCAGGACTCCCACGTCATAAGGCACAAGATGCAGAGGGACCTGTGGTATGCCAGTGTGATAAAGCTCAGGAGGCTTCAGGCTGTAAGAATGCACCTTTCTGTGTCCGTTCACTCCTCAGTCTGGCACTCACTGGGGGCAAATGCCACAGCAGCTGCTTCTATACTGTTCGGAGGTTCATAAGTTATTTTGTGCTAAGAACTTTGTGCACAGTGAGACAAAGAAGGATGAGAGAGTCTAGGAGTGAATTCTTCCCCTCCCCAAAAGGACTCTTTAGAAAAACGGTTCCATGTAGTTTGTCTCAAAATCCCGACCTGACCAAGTAACCTACACCGCTTTCTAGAGCTAGAGGACCCAGCTCCGTGTAAACCATCGTTTCTTTCCCTCCCTTCATCTCATCACTTGTCTTCCTTCCCTCTCACTGCCCTGAGTTCGGGTTTGTCTAACAATGCCTTAGAATATAAATTCTACCTCCAATGACAGTCTGGGAAACCCAGACTCAGAAAAAAAAGGTTCTACAGCAAAATTGTTACAATGCAAAATTGTTACAATGCTTAGATATTGCCACAAAAGGTAATTAAGTCATTAGCATGGGGAATGAGGGATAAAATGGGGGAAAAAGAACTAGAAGCTAGAAACTAGAAAGAAAACAAACAGGTTGGCATACAGGGTATCCCGACCCTAACATTTCCCTTCCATTTTTTCTCTGCTGCTCATTTGAAAACATTGTGAAATATTATGCCTTAAATGATTACACGATTGCAAAAAACTTTGAACACGGGGGGGGCAGTTTTAAGTACAGACATGTGTTGCATCGTGAGACCTGCACTGCTAGCTGATTTCATGGCTGTGTGAATATTTTAGTGTGCTTGCACACACCTAGATTCTATAGATAATTCATTTAAAGAATCACAGAAAACCCGAGATGGACGAGGCACTGCTGGCCTTATGTCACAACTGCTTTACAGGAAGCTGCTTCTGGAAGTAAAAGGTCTAAAGGTAAGATAACCGATCAGAGGCACACCTAGGCAGCAATGCGTGTGCTTAGCAGTGCCAACAAATGGTTGATTAAAGATAAAAAGACAATAAACACATAAAATGGTGAATCCTTTATTACCAATATCAAGTACTATATCATCGCCATTATTAATTATTATTATAAGATATGAATATCTTTGTTAAAATTTTGCACAGTTGGCAGTGCAATAGGGTGCTCATACCAGCATTACCAGCAACCCATGAGTAATGTGGTTGTGTGATGATTTGCTTGTGATGAATTGCTTGGTCATATAGGAGACATGGAATCATTTTTCTGAGGGTCCTTTTGGGGAGGGGAATAATTTTGCCCTCTAGCTCCTTAATAATTCTACATGGTTGCTGTGGTTCCTGTGTCTATTGTTGACCAAGTCACCATCACTGCTGTGTTACAGCATATGGATGCCAATAAGATTGTGTCTCTGACAAAATTGCGTTCAGGAAAGAAGTCAGTAGTTTGGGGAAAACTTTAACACATTTTATTTTGTAAAATTTAAGAATTTTAGAAATCCATCCTAGAATTCTGGGTCATATAACCTTGGATTAGAGACCTGTCTCTAGTTTACACAAGACATTGGATCTTGGGCCCCAGGATGGTTTGGCAGGTAAAGGTGCCTGGTAAGCCGAGTTGGATTTCTGGAACCCACGTTCAGGTGGGAGTAGACAACTGATAGAGCAACGTTGTCCTCTGACTATACCCATGCTGTGGCATATGTACCCACACAATAGTAAAAAAGTCAAAAAAACCACTGGATCTTTTAAAGTTCCAGTGTCTCTTTTGTTGAGAATGGATAGCGCACACATCAGTGGGAGAAGTCGGAATCTCGCATACAACACTTAAGAAATACAATCGTGAGTCTGGGGAAGTAGCTTCATCAGTAAAGGGCTTGCTGAATAAGTATGTGGACTGAGTTTGATCCCCAACACTCACATAAAAAGTAGAGCGTGGCTGTGCACTTGTGATCCCAGCACTGGGGAGGCAGACACTGGGGGATTCCTGGACCTCACTGGCCAGTCAGTTTAGCCTAATTGGCAAGCTTAGGGTTCCAGTGAGAGTCCCCCAAAAGGATAGATGACACCTGTGGTTGTCTTCTGTCCCCCACATGCTCTAGCAGCATCAGCCTCTGCACCCCACACACCTGAGAACACCCCCTCTCACACACATACCAGTACATACTGAAAGAAATATTACTATTATGACCCACAGTAGTGTTAGTGAGAAAAATTATTTGCGAGTAACAGAAAAATTGGTGCTGATTGAGGCTGTTTACGGTTATTTTGAGATAGACAAATTCTGGCCGAAAGTTTTACCACAGAAAGCAACATACTTTTTTAAACATTATTTTAAATATGTGTGTGTGATATGTGAACTAACTCCCTCATTTTTTAAAAAGTATTCATTTACTTATTATGTATACAGTGTTCTGCCTGCGTGTATGCCTGCAGGCCAGAAGGGGGTGCCAGCTCTCATTATAGATGGTTGTGAGCCACCATCTGGAATTGAACTCGAGACCTCTGGAAGAGCAGCCAGTGCTCTTAACCTGTTAGCCATCTCTCCAGCCCCTTAACTAACTCATTTTGTGGGGAGCTGTAGGTTTTTACCTTTTTCTAAGCACAAGGAGAGATGGAAATCAAGATAGACCCAGGACTCTCAAGCATCTCAAAGATGGCAACCAGCTTGCCACTGCCCTTTGTACCTGTTTCAGAAGGGGCAGGCCTGCACTTGGCAGCCGTGCCAGGCTGACATCCAAGGATAGAAGGAAGACTGGGGCTTTGTACCTTGGATCCATCAAATGTGCTTTTGAAGAAGATTGGCTGGTCTCTGGGAAAGAGAACAGGAGCCTAGAGCCCAAAAGGTGGAGGGCTCAGTGGGAAAGGGGCCCCAGGGAAGAGCCTAGAAAGGCGAAAGCAACGTGAGTGCTAGTTACTCTTTCTATTTCCGTGATAAAACACCAGAACCAAGGCGAATTATAGAAGGGTTTATTTGGGGCTTGGAAGAGCCCACTTTGGCAGGGCAGTGTGGCAGCCAGCAGTCGGCATAGCAGTGGAGCGGCAGCTGAGAGCTCACATCTCAAAGCCCAAGCAGGAAGCAGAGAGTACATCCAAAATGGCAGGACTCCTTTGCAAACTCACCGCTTGCCTCCAGTAGCACGCCTCCTCCAACAAGGCCACGCCTCCTAATCCTCCCTAGCCGGTTCCACCAACTGAGGCCCAAGCCTTCAAGGATATGAGCCCAAGGTGGCCAATCTCATTCAAGCCACCACAAGTGGCAAGCTGGGGCACAATGGGGACAGTTGGTGTAGCAGCCCCAACACACGGATCACTCTGCTATCGTGTCTGAGGTGGCAAGCCTGCATCCAATGATGCTTCTGCCTCTGGGGGGTGGGGATCGGCAGTTCGGAACTTCCTTTATCAGGTTTCCTGAGCTTGGTCCAGGCTTCGCTCTCACAAGGCAGCTCACCCTAAGCCCAGAGAGGGACCTCCTTCCTGGGTATTACAAGTCTCCAAACTAGTCGTCCTAAACAGCGCGTGCAAACTTAGTGGACAAGCACAGGCTTTACTGTATGACTTTTAAAATTAGAACTAGTTCATCGTGCTCTAACCACCCGTCTTCCCCCCCCCCGCTTTTGAATATGTCATGTTGCTGTTTTAGGGTCTCAGCACATGCCATTCCTTCTGCCTGGAAGGCTTATCCCCAGAGTATCACTGAATTATCAAATGAACTTCAGCCTGTAAGTCATCACCTCCAAGAGGCTTGCCCGCGTTGTGATCCAGCTGCCCTCACTCCCCCTGACTGACAGCGGAACTTCCTTGTGGTCTGTAATTGACAAGGATGTTTGCTCTTTCTGGCGGGTGGATCGCCACAGAAGGAGTAGAGGTATAAAAGGTTGCTGGGCAAAATAAAGGTTGCTNCCCCCTGACTGACAGCGGAACTTCCTTGTGGTCTGTAATTGACAAGGATGTTTGCTCTTTCTGGCGGGTGGATCGCCACAGAAGGAGTAGAGGTATAAAAGGTTGCTGGGCAAAATAAAGGTTGCTGTTCTTCCACCTGAAAAGAAGCCTCCTTGTCTCAATCCCGGCACCCCCGCCAGTCTTGGCTATCCAGGCTGCGCTGGCTGCAGCAGCCCTGACCTCCATTGTCACTGGAGACAGCTAACCTGCAGCCCAGGCACCAGCTAGTGAGTTACCCAACTCCTTCTTTCCTCCCTTCCATTCTTTGTTTTCTTCTGCCTCACATGAAAAGTCAGTCACGTAACTTGGTCCCCAGTACAGCGATTCCTTGTCTTTTGTGGATGTTTTCTGCATTCACCCTTGGTCTCTATCTCCATTCTCTGCCCTTCAACATACACACTCACTGTTAAGTAGAGCTCTATGTCCTTGGATATTACCAAATGTAAAGGGTTTGACTTGCTCAGTGTTTTCACAGGTGTGCCAGGGCCTTCATTCTCTTGGCTGTGGGTGCATCCCATTATGGGTTTAAAGATCCGGGTCCATTTGTCATGCATATGTGCACCTGTAACTGACTCCTAGTATTTTGTACCGTGCATTTCACCCATTCTCCCGAGATGCGTCCAACTGTCCGACTTCATGTGCGGCTCCATAGTGAGTATGCTCCTTCGATCCTGATGGAGACCTGTCTGAGGATGGACGCGATGTATACCCGGGACAGAGGTTTAAATACACACACATTCTAATTACCTTGCATGCATTTTCTCAAGGAGTCACCACGACCCAATGAGGAGGCACCATCCTCATTTCGCAGATGAAGAAACGGAGGGACACCATGCCTGCCCCACAGGGAGCCACTGCTGCGGTTTTCTGCCCGCTGTCTACCTTCTGCACTTGGTCCAGTCAGCAATCGCTAGTCTTCGGGCTACGGGGAGGCTGTGGGTTCAGACTTCCGATGTTGCAACTGTTACCAGGCCAGTCCGACACTAATACTGTCCCCGTGTGACCTCAACGCTTCTGTCTGGAGGTGCCAGGCAATGACCTGCCAGAGAGAGTGGTCAGAAGAAGCAAACACTTGCATCTCCAGCCTCTACTGCAGCCAACAATGGCTTCCTCTGCTTTGCCTACCCTTTGCCCACAGCAAGCCACAGCTGTCCCTCCTCAGTCCCAGGGATTTTTGTGGCTTTTGCCTAGATTTGCCTAGATTTGCATTGATTTGTAGACCTGTATATTTCTTCTTTGTTTCTGGTGCATTCTCAGGTTTGGATTTGTAGTGGGGGGGGTGTCTCTTACAGTCTTGTTTTTATCACTACTTGGAGTTGTCTTCTTGGTTTGTTCATTTACCTTTTCATCCCCACCACCCACTGCACACCCCAGTAAGATGGTAAACGCCTCGCCAGCAAGGACCGGGTTTCTCTTATTTATGCCCCAGTCTTCAGATCAGTGCCAGCACAGAGCAGTTAGAGGGACATAGGAACTGGCCATGTTTTCTACAGAAACACAGTTGAATGCTCTCTCCTTTCTGGAGTCACCCGCATGAACCAGAATCTCTCTCAGCTCAAAATTTTCACTGTCCCTCAAGAGTACCAAGCTGGGGACTAAGCCTTTAACACATGGGCTTTGAAGGCCATTTTCAGTTGGAACTAGAGCACTCTCTCCACAGCTGTGAGGAGTTTTGAGCCTCTTGTCCTTGGGGAGTTGCCCTAGTTGATAATCGATGACTGTTCTGAGGCTGGAAAAATCTATCATCTTGCTGATATCCCGATTTTGCCTTTCCTTTCTCGTTTTCTTTCAGCGCACTGAGCTATACCCTGACTGACCTTGAACTCACGCTGCAGCTCAGGCAAGCTTTGAGCTTGCGATCTTCCTGCTGCAGCTTCCTGAGCAGCTAGGATTATAGGTTCACAATACCAGGTCCAGCCCAATTTTTATTTCTTAAATTATAGGTTCACATTACCAGGTCCAGCCCAATTTTTATTTTTTAACTTAAATTCATAGAAGAACTAATAAAACCATTTTCAAAAGACTAGAGAGATAATTTAGCGGGTGAGAGTGTTCATTGCATAAGTGTGAGAACTGGTGTTCAGATTCCAAGCACCCACATGAAAACCTCGGTGGGATAGCCTGCACACCTGAAACCTCGGTGGGATAGCCTGCACACCTGAAACCTCGGCCCTGTGATGGGACAGAGATGAGAGGGTCGCTGAGAGCTGGATGGTCAGCCACTGTAGCTCCAGGTTCATGGAGACACCCTGTCTCAAGGAAGTAATGCAGAAAGAGATCGAGCAGGGCATTGGACATTCTCCTCTGGCATCCATGCCCATGGTAGGAGTCTGTACCTGCCTGTACACATGTGTTCAAACAGTATTTTACATTCTCACACACATGATAAATACATAATAGTTTTTAATAACGGCTGGCTATTTTGTTTTGTTTGAGACAGGGTCTCTCTATGTAGCCCTGGCTGGCCTGGAACTTGCTTATGTAGACCTGGCTGGCTTTGAACTCACAGAGATCCATTCTGACTGCCGTGGCTTCCTGAGTGCAGGGATTAAAGGCATGAGCCACCATGCCCAGCAAGATCAACTAAAATTTTCTGTGAATGAATACCCTTAAAATCTCACAGGCCCATGGTAATAAAACATGTAGTTCAAGGATTGGTAGATTAATTGATTACCAGATCCTCACTAGCCTGGGCTTTGAGCTAGTATTTACTTCTGTCTTGCACCATTGGTCAAAACAAAGTCACATGGCCAAACCCAGTCACAGAACCGACTGTGAAGGAGACAAAGTGCAAAGTCCCATTGCTAGGAGACATGGGGGACTGGGCTGTCATCCACCTCTGCCATTCCAACAGAGCAAGCAGGTCCACTTTCCAGTCACAAAGGTTTTCCATCTGTGGATCAGAGCTTCTTCCCTAGAGCTCTGTAATGAAGGCCAGAGAATTTTTCAGGGTTCATTGAATTGAGCATAAACAACTTGTGAAATGGACACTCAATCCATAAAGTTCTGCTTTGGCAAAATTTTGAGTTAACTACTTAAGCCAGTTACTATTTAACTCCCTCTGAACAAAGACTTCTGAAAACAAGATCTCCCCAGTGGTCATTTCCAGAGGATGAGGGAGTTAGTTGCACGACCTTAGTCTCTCCACACTTTTCTTGCAGTTCAATCTGCTGAATACTTAATCGTGTAAAAACAGCGATTACAAAGAACAGAATCAGTTTACTCAGAGGTCACTAGTTTGGTCACTAAACAGCGTCAGTCACACTCTTGAAGAAGAGTCCTTTGGAATAACCAGCTATATCAATTGTACTGTAGATTGAGGATAAGAAGGAAGAAAGAGGTAAAGAAATTAATTAAAAACATAAATCCTGAGGCGACACATGCACAAAAGCCACCCATTTCATAAGAGCCTTCTTGACAATTCTCAGGCTCTGAGAGACATAAAAACACATTTGTTTAGTTAATGTCTTTCCTCCAAGTAGTTCAAATCCTTCATGAGGAGTCTCATATTTGTTACACAAATAGGCTATGCATTCATTCTTATGTTGTGTATTTATCTAATGAGTTTCTGTGAAAGATAAAAATAACTGATAAAATGTCTACCCATTTAATTCTTTGACTCACTTTTATTTTGCTTCAGTGGTGGATTGACAGCAAAACAACGAAGAAACAATATTATTTATTCAATGCCTAAACTGTATCAGCTAAGATTTTCTACACTCCCTCAAAGCCTCAGGGCACATGATAATTAGACATCTTGTTTAAAGCTCTAGGAATGAGCATTAGGCTTTTAAGATCTAAGAAGTGTCTAAAGATAGGCTAATTCCCATGGAACATTCAGTTTGGAGAGTAATAACTATACATGTTAAAAACCAATGGGAAAAATAAGAAGAAAAAGATGGAAGTTCTGAAATACCAATAGAAGTGTCTGGAGGGGCAATGCTTTCTTTACAGCATCCGTTAGCTTGAACTCATCTTGAAACAGTCGCACTACTCATGTGGGATGATGTGGCTTTTGCCCAAGCCCCAAGATGATCACTAATTAGCCCAAATCAACCAGAGACTTAAGGGTGGGTTCTGGTAAGTCACAGAATTCCTGTGGTGAAAAGACTAAATGAGAACCAGAACTCAGAACTGTAAGGAACTTCTGGGACACAGATACTCTGCGGGGTGCAGGTGTGAACCAGGACTTGCTTCTGAACACCTCACCAGGCTTGATGATCCCCTTGCCACCTGCTGTCCCTAAGGCAGAGATGTTTCCTAGCAGAGAAATGATAGTCACAGCCCAGGCTGTTTTCCCACCAGGCCACAGGCACTCCTGTCTGCTTGGCCATCAGACCCTCCCTCCCCCGACAAGGCTTTGTAAGTCCTGAGCTGGCGATATGAAGCAGCCAAAAAGTGGGGATTCGTCTTAGTGGGGTAGCAGCAATGGTTGCAGTATCTCTCTTGTGGGGACTTCAAGGAATGGCTATTAGTACCTGCATCCAGGGACACAGGACAGCACCCCTGTCTATTGGCACTGTGTTTACCAGATTGCTTCTCTGGAGAGATCTGACTGCCATCCTTTCTGCCCAGCCTTTGGACTATCCTTTTAACAAATTGGTAGTGCCCTTAATAAGTTAGAATCCATTTTTAGTGCTTAAACTTGAGGACCCCTGGTGGAACTATTAGCCATAATATTGTTGTCTGAGTCCATCTAAATTGGGCTTTCAGTTACTAGACCCAGAAGGCCCTAGGTGATGTGGGAGTTCGGGCAGTGAGTGTCCTCGGGTGGTTTGAGCAACAACAGACAGAGTAATGTGTATGGCCTCTGCTGCTGGTCTGTAGTTTGGGCAGGAAATAGTCACATGGTGACAGAGTTCGGGGAGGACTCAAGGCTGACCCATGCTCAGCAGCAGGATCCTCTTGAGAACTCTCCACCTCCCTGTTGGCTGTGGGAAGGCAGATGAGAAGGAACACTGTTTATTCCTCCCAACCATTGCTTCTTCCCCAAGCTCTCAGTCAGTTCTGCTTCAGTATTGTTGGCTTTGCAAACCTGGCCTGTCTGTCCCTCTGTGGTCTCCTCCCTGCATGAACAAATCTAACGCTGAGAGGGCCAGGGTTCCCTTCAAATTGTGTGTATTGGATTAAGCCACCACTGTAACGAAGACACGGGAGACAGGCTGTCTAGGTGGAGGTCTTATTCACAGAGTCATCAAGACATGAATCTAAGTGGTGATGCCCCCACACAATCTAAGAGCACACTCAGAATTTACCTTGAATAAATTACAAGGCTGTTATCACTGCTACGGTTTGGGTATGAAAAGTCCCCTGAGGCCTGATGTATTGAAGGCTTGGTCCCTAGCTAATGATGCTATTTGGGGAAGCAGTAGAAACTTTAGGAGGTGGGGCCTAATTGGAAGAAGCAGGTCACTGAGGGCATGATCCATCATGCCCTGGCCCCTTCCTGTCTCTTCTCCCTGTGTCTTGGAAATCACGAGGTGAGTAGCTCTTCTTTATATTCCCTCTCTGACATAATGTTCTGCCTCACTCCAGGCCCAGGGGCAGAGGTTCAAGGCCAGCCCAGGGTACATGAGACCCTGTTTCAAAATAAAGCAAAATATATTTCCTCTGACATTTAAACATGGCTTTCCACTGCCTGCTTGTAATTCTAAAATTAACATAATTATTTTACTTTATATATGAAATATATTAATATAATATATAATAAATATAATAATATAATAGGTAATATCTAAATCTTTAGAGTGCTTTAATGATAATGTCATCTTCTGTTTCTGTTGGTTATTGCTTATGGTGCTTTTTCCCTTAGTGTATTTAGTGTTTCTGAGAGGAGGATCTTTGTTTCATAGAAGTGTGTGTGTGTGTGTGTGTGTGTGTGTGTGTGTGTGTGTGTATTCATCCTCTCTTCCCATGAGGATACATGTAAAAACATTTCCACAGTTTATTGCAAAGTGAGATGATATTGTTAAAGAAATAATATGCTATTGAAGTATCACTCCCCACACTTAGAGATTAGTGAAGGAAAAGCTCTTCAACAGTGCTTGCCCAGCTCTCGTTAATGCTCAAAGAAGGGCTGGGCTCAAAGTGAAGATTTTAAGCTTATGTATTCCATTTACACAGTCACTAAATCTCATTCAGGTCCCAGTCCCAGGTTACACTCTGAACAATTTGAACAGAGACAGGAGACTCCAAGTCTGGTCACTTGGGCAGATGGGAGATTTACACAGCAAAGATATTGCCAGATTTATTTCTCAAGTACAGCAGGGTTGTTCTTTTCCAATGGTGGTTACCCAGGGTCATCTTGCCCACCTGGCAGAATTATGCTTCCCTCAAAAAGAGAACTGTATGTGTGGCATGCCAGGACTTAACGTTGATGGTGACCCTGCACGGCCCCTTTGATCTCTGTTAGAGTCATGTTCTTCGGGAATGACTGGTCAATCCTGGGGAACACATGTGAGTAGCAGTCTTAGCATATCTCTAACCCAGCCTGCTTAGCAGACTATTTATCCTTGGGGTATTTTGGTGGCCGCAATCCCTTAGATAAATTCTGCTTTCTGTGATTTAATGTCTCCTAAGCAAATCTGTTAGGAAATCCTCTAAAACATTAATTCTGTTGCTTTGAGTTTCTTCTGCATCAACTTTAGTTTGCAGTAAAAACTTGAAGCATACTGACTGTTCGTGTGGGGAGACAAGAAGGTGAAGAGGAGGCAGGGAGACGCAAGTTGTGGGGATGGGAGGGGTAGGCAAGAGAGTGACACACAGGGACAAAAGGTAAAATGCTATGATTCGCTTCAGGAATTCCTACAAATGCCTACGCAGAAAGAAAGCTTAAAAAGACAATGTCTAAAGAATTTTATTTTTACTTATAATTTTACATAAAAAAATAGAAGTAATCGTCTGGTGGAAGTTTCACCCCAAGCCCCCTCCCCCTTCCCTCTCCAAACCCTGCCACATCTCAGAAAGCCCCCCAAATGATGACTCCACCCCCAGAGATGCTCAAGACCACTCCCACAGGGTATTGAAACTGTTCCCCAGAAAACAAGCATGTGGTTTTCTGGTCTCTCTTTTACATCTCCTCTCTGGGAGGCTGGAAAATCATCCCAGAGCGTTGTACCAAATTTTTCTAATTCTGTTTGATTTGGTGTGATTTGGATTGCTGTGTTGGCGGAGAGGCTTATTGGGGTGCAGCAACTTTTCAGTAATATAAAAACAACTTGAGAGAATAATGCATCGTAGCCTCAAAGAATTTAACCTTTGGGAAATATATTAATATAATTTGATTTAGCATATCAACTACGCATAGTAGTTAGAATAAGTATATACCCCCAAGACTATGCTTAAGAAAAAAGCTTTAAAAGTTTGTTTTTATGTGTGTGCAGGGGGTGGGGCGCTTCATGAATGTGGAGGTCAGAGGACAACTTTCTAGAGTTGGCTCTCTTCTCCTACCATGTGGGTCCTGGGACTTGAACTCGGGCTTGGCAATAAGACCTTTACCTACTGAGTCATCTCTCAGCTCATAAATAAAAATTTTAATTGGTGGGGAAAAATCAGGAACTGTTCATAAAAAGTAAAAACAAGAATAAAACAAAAATGTGGAAAACTAGAGTCGTTATTTTGAAGTCAGAGTGCATCAGGGACCCCGTACCTCCATTTGTCATATCTGCATCAAGTAATCTTGACCACTGCCATTTTAGCTTTCTAAATTTTAAGGCTTTTTTTAAAACAGAAAATTGAAATATTTTTCATGTGTGAGTGTACATTCCTCACTTTTTGGCTTTATGACTATGCTATCATTTACCATAGAGATTTGCGAACATCAATGAGTTTGCATTAACATACAGCACTTTAGAACTATGAGGAAACCAATATTCTCATTTCAGACTTGATGGGGTGCAGTAGCAGGTTTGAAATATAACCAGGGCAAAACTATGGAGTGTAAAAACGTCTGTCCTTTGATTCTTTCTCCCCACTTTTGGGGTCTCTATTACAGAGATAAATATCATACTACCAGGCGTGTCCAACCCATGGCCGGTGGGCAGTGTGCATTAGGGGATAGCTCTGAATGTAGCTAGTGCAAAATCACAAACTTACTTAAATGGTATGAGGTTATTTGGTGTGATATATATATATATAATATATATATATAATATATAATAATATATATATAACTGTTGTATGGCTCTTGAGTGTGAGCTTCGCAGATGACAATATTCTGTCCCAGTGTCAAAAGACTGGACTCTGCTGACCCTAGATCATACTGTTTTGGTCAGTGTTCCATTGCTGTAAAAAGACACCATGACCATGATAACTTATGTAATAGGAAGCATTTAATTGGGGCCGCCTTACAATTTCAGAGGTTTAATTCATTATTGTCATGATGGGAAGCATGGTGTCATCCAGGCAGACATGGTGCTGGAGAGGTAGCTGAGAGTTCTATCTACATTTGGATCAGCAGGCAGCAAGGAGGGAAAAGACAGTAGGCCTGGCATGAGCATCTGAAACCCCAAAGCCCACCCCCAGTGACACACTTCCTCTAGGCCACACCTACTCCAACCACACTCCTTGGTGACCAAGCATTTAAATCTATGAACCTATGGGGGCCATTCTTATTCAAACCACCATGCACACCATAACTGTTTTTTGCAGTAATGTTTGTAGTATAAAACTCCGCAGATGGGGGCTGGAGAGATGGCTAGTGGTTAAGAGCATTGCCTGCTCTTCCAAAGGTCCTGAGTTCAATTCCCAGC
>LOJH01017064.1:8955-22479 GCA_001685095.1 Ellobius talpinus
TCTATCTATCTATCTATCTATCTATCTATCTATCTATCTATCTATCTAATGTTAACCAACAAGCTGATTAAGAAACTCAATATCACATGGTTGTCCTCGAAATCATAAACATACAAGCAACACTAAATGGGTATATTTATCTTTTTTTCTGTGTGCGTGTGTGTTGTGTATTTAATTAGCACACAAAAAAAGCAGTCATGAATTTGAGGCAGTTGGCATAACTATATCTTAATTTAAAACACATTAGAAAAAAAGGTCTGGTATATACAGGGTTGTTTCTGGTGGCACATGCTTCAAAACCAAGTACTTGGGAGGCAGAGGTAGGCTGATCTCTGAGTTTAAGACTAGCCTAGTCTACATAGTGAATTCCAGGATAGCCAAGGCTATATATTGACACTCTTTCTCAAAAATGAAAAAAAGACTGGTGTAGACCATGATTTAAGCAAGGTAGGGAAAGGGACTCTCGTAATTTCTATTTATCAGATTATATAACGTAAATACTTTCATCTATGTTCAGTAAAAAAAATTAAAAGACATGTAAAATTTGTTTATACACGTGCATCTTTGCATATATTTTTTAATGACCCTTCTGTAGTACTTAAATTTCAGGCATGTTGGACATCTCCAAGCTTTTCTACATACATTACTTTGCTATGCCACTTTTCGTGTTCCAAAAAATGCTGATTCTATTAATTTCAGCTACTTCAATGTTTTGTTTTAAAACAAATAAAATGAAAATATTTTTAAATCCCACACAATTACAGATAAAAACAGAAAAACAAGTAAAAAATGTTACCTCTAACCAATTATTACCTTTTAAAACATGTTGTATAAATAAAAACATTAACTAATAATTGCCAGCACACTTTAATAGCTACAGGAATAGTTTTATAGCCAGGAATAGTTTCTTAAAATATCCACAATTTTCTGCTTGTGATATAAGTTAAAAGGATGCATAAAAGAGGTAGCTACACTGAAATTGTTCTAAAGGATTTACAAACAAATCAACAATGAGAAAGAAAAAGACAGGGGGAAAATATAGATTTTATAGAGATACTTATCTTTATACACTTTATGCACTTTAGTGATTTTGTACTTTACTGTGTGTGCATATTGCCTGCATATATGTCTGTGAACTAGGTGTGTGTGTGTGTGTGTGTGTGTGTGTGTGTGTGTGTGTGTGTAGTGTCTGAGGTGGTCAAAAGGGCATTGGACCAGGTGGTGGTGGCACACACTTTTAGTCCTAGCACTTGGAAGGCAGAAACAGGCAGATCTCTGTGAGTTTGAAGCCAGCCTGGTTTACAGAGCTACTTCCAGGACAGCCAGACAAAGAAACCAAAAGAGAGGGGGCAGGGGTTGGATCCTTGGGACTGGAGTTACAGAAGGTTGTGAGGCATCATAAGGTAGTTTAGAATCAAACCCGGGTCTTCTAGAACAGCATCCAGTGCTCTAAACTGCTGAGCCACTTCTCCAACTCCTTTATTTTTTAACTTCTAACTTACAGAGGGGACAGTCTCCAACAGGCTACTCTCTTGGACTTCTTCCCAAATAAATCTCTTTCTTAAAAGTTTTGGATGGCTGGACGGTGGTAGAGCAACGCCTTTAATCCCAGTACTTGGGAGGCAGGTGGATCTCTGTGAATTCAAGGCCAGCCTGGTTTACAAAGTGAGTTCCAGAAACCCTGTCTCAAAAAACCAAAAAAAACCCAAAAAAAAGAAAAGAAAAAAAAGGGAGTTTTAGGGGAAGACCTTCTTTCGCTGGAGTAGAACAGAAGTTTTGCTGAGAAGAAAAAAGCAGAAGCAGAGCAAAAGAAGAAATGGATAACTGCTAGGACACTCCCTTAGGGAGAAGAGAGAGAGGAGCAGGAGTACTACATCCTGTGGAGAGACCATCTCCCACCGTACCCCAGCTTCAGGTATTGCCTGACTTCCCAACAAGTCAGGATACCGTTCCCTCCAGAGCTGCAACACTCACAGTTACACTGAAAAACCAGTTTCGAAAAAATAAGCCATCAAACAAATCCTCTGGAATCGCAGATTTTTCTAAAGATTTTGGAATGACAGACACAGAATTTGTGGACCACTCCTTACTCCTCGAAAGATATTACTCCTTTCTTACTCTATATCAGTTCTACATGTTCTGTATATACTGTATACTGTTCATCATGAGCTCTAAAAATACTGTATACTGTTCATCATGGACTCACTCAGCTTAGTGCATCAGCCTTATCATAATATGGAAATAAGTGGATAAACTTGTATTACATGCAGAACCAAATATAGGAGAAATTTCTGAAACAAATATGATGTAATAAATCATAATCAGCATTTATTATATTAGTCTCTACAATAGCTTGAACTGATTTATGATTTAATATTTTTCAATTCTAGATTATTATATATATTATATATGTATATATAATATAAAATATATATATTTCAAAACTAGAAAGGACCAAAAAGTTAATATGTAATAAAAAATGAAGTGTACTATAGTGACAACAGAAGGCAAATATTCACTATAACTTCCTGAGACTTATGGCCCAAAGGCTATACTAAACATAACAAATTTTACGTATCTCAGTTTTCACAGATATATTTAATTTGTTTAACTTTTTATTGTAGTACATGCTCCAAATTGTTGCATTTTTGGTATAATCTGGGCTATATAAAAATTGATCAGCATAAAAACCCTTAATTCAAATTATGTACACCTCTAATACCAGTCCTTCAAAAGTTGAGGCACAGGGTCATAAGTTCTAGGCCAGCCAGCCAGGGCATCATAGTGAGACACTGTCATAAATACTAAGATGTATATAGAAAAACATTATACAGGAAGGAAAACGGCACAATGGCCACTTCTTCATTACGCCAGTGTACCAAATAGCCAAATACAATTTTTTTATTTGTTTAAGACAGGGTTTCTTTATGTAGGCAGCTCTGGATGTCCTGGAGCTGTCTATCTAGACTACACAGGATGTGAACGCACAAAGATCTGCCTGCCTGCCTCTGTTTCCTGAATGCTGTGATTAAAGGTGTCCTCCACCATGTCTAGCCCAAGTCAAAATGCTTTTTGATGAAGACTTTTGACATTAGTATCATTTTCATGTTATATAACTGGAATGTTCTAAGCTATGAAGTATATTATATTCCATTATTTGCTGTTTTCAAAAAAATTCCCATGTTTACTGTAAAGAGTAAAAAAATAGTATTTTTAATCATTAAAAAAACATACATTGGCCCCGGAATGGTGACATATTTTTTTAATCCCAGTACTTAGGAGATACAAGCAGGCAGCTCTCTCTCATTTCAAGGCCAGCATGGCCTACATAGTGAGACCCCTTCTCAACAAACAACATCAAAACTCCACATCTTACTACATAACTGACAAAATAGCAGACGCAAACTGAGAACAAAGGGGTCCTGGGCTGTGCTAATAGCTCATGTATTAGAAGAGAGGATGAAGGAAGGAATGGGATAGTATTATGAGACTATCAAAAAGCATTTGTGAATAGCTGTGAGCACAGTAAATTTTAAATATCAAATCTGAAATACTGGTAGAAGCCATGAGAATGGTATAGTTATAAAAAATCACTCATATTTAAGCCTTAGTCATCAATTTTAAATTGCCAGCATCTATGAGATTACCTGAGTCACCATAAACATAGATTTTTACTTTTAATGTACAGACTTTATAAAGAGGTAATAAAAAAATGTCAAGCCAGTCAGTAAAGTGATTTTCTTAAAAATGATAATCATTAACATATATTTTATTAGCAACAATAATTCAATTATGTAGCAAAATGAGTTCAGAAAAACATTTTGTGCAATTATGTCATACCAGGACAGCTAGAAACAGGCGTTCCCATATTAATGAGGCAAAGTGCACATCGAGGAAGGGGTTTTCGACAGCCAGGGCAACTTGTGACTTTCGATTTTGTTGGTGAGCCACTCACACCATACTGACTAAAGCCTCTGCCCTGATGAGGCACTGAGGAACAGCTGTAGGAGATTGATTTGCCACAAAAATTACAACTCACAAACACCTACAAAGCAAATGAAAAGAGCAATTTAGTGCAAACCATAATGGATTTATAAAGTCTGATACTGAAAAAATGTCTTAAAATTTTATTTTACATTGCAAAATGATCCATCTGATTAGCTCTCAGTTCATGTCTCCATGTAGCAGTTACATTATTTGGTACTTCCTGTCACCTTTACTTATACATTTCTGCTAATACCCCTGATACCTAATACTTGTGAAATACTAGGAACTTTAGACCCTAACATTTTATAATAATCAGGGACAATGAAATGCATACAAAATACCCCAATGTGATTTAATATTAAATGTGTCCCACAAAACACTTGGTTCCTAGCAGGAAACAGGCCTTGATATAGGGCCTAACTGGAGAAAGTGGGTCATCTGGTGTGGCCCTTCAGGTTTCTTAGCCTGGCCTCACTTCCTGACTGTGGACACACAGTGGCAGCTGAATCATGGTCCTGCTCCCAAGCCCCCCCCACCAGTTATAGTCCCTAGAACTGCTGTCCCATAAGCTGATTCTTGTTAATTAGTTGCTCACAGCAACAAGAAGAGAAACTAAGGTACCAACAAGCAACTATTAAACCAAAGAGTCAGTGACCCTGAGCTGGGCTTCCTGACAGTCCTGACAACTAGTTGGGTAGCTAATGCAGAGGATCATAAGTTCAAGGCCAGCCTGGGTAATTTAGTGAGAGTCTTGTCTTAAAGAAAAGAACGAACGAACGAACGAAAGAAAGATGGAGGGAAGGAGGGAGGGAGGGAGGGAAGGAAGGAAGGAAGGAAGGAGAAAGGGAGGGAGGGAAGGAAAAAGGAAGGAAGGAAGGAGGGAGGGAGGGAAGGAGGAAATGAAGGAAGGAAAGAAGGAGGGAAAGGAGGGAAGGAAGGAAGGAGGGAAGGAAGGAGGGAAGGAAGAAAGAAGGAAGGAAAAAGGAAGGAAGGAGGGAGGAAGGGAAGGAGGGAGGGAGGGAGAGAAGGAAGGAGGGAAGGAAGGAAGGAAGAAAGGAGGAAGGGAGGGAGGGAGGGAGGGAGGGAAGGAAGGAAGGAAGGGGCTCTGCAGATATAGCTCAGTATAAGACCAACTACTAAGCACAAACAAGGTCCCCGGTTCCATATTTCAAGGACAAAAAACAAAAGACAAAAAAAAATTTCCCCACCATACCTTTTGTAAGACAAAAAGGAATTAAGGCTCCTGCAATAGTACATTAAAAGTTCAAAACAAAGCTGGTGAGATGGTAAAAATAGAAGGTGCTCGCTAAGTTTTATAAAAGCCCTAGAGCTCTTCCAGATTAGTAACATAAGGCACAATACCATCTTACTAAAATACCTACTTCAGCTGCCACAATAATTTTCAACTTCCTTTAAAAAGAAAATAGCACCATCCAGTGCTCAGGGTGAAGATAACCAAATATTTAACAACTGAAGTAATAGTATGATATCACATACCTTGTGATAATTGATCTCATATTAAAAATGCCATGTATACATATATGTTTATACTTATTCTATTTTTTAAAATCCTGTTCTACTCTATATAAATACATAAAAACAATATACACATGGGATTACTAACACGTGAGTCTGACAGAATTTGCCAGACACTGAATTTCAGACAGTCCTAGCAATTAGACTTTCCTAAGGTCATCTGGGGCCACTGTCCTTTGTTTTATCTCAAAGTTTAGCTGTACAAGATAATTGTTAAGAAATTAAAACACTAAAATAAAACAGGAAAAAAAGTTTTAAAATAGACAAAGACATTAAGAGAGACTCAATATAAATAAAAGAAAGGGAGATAATTCAATATTATCTGACATGTTAATATTTGATTCTCTGTAGAATATGCTACTTACCTGTGCTAACGGCTTGGAACTGGGATCCAATTTACTCCTATGTATATCAAATTCAGCTCGTTTGTGCCAAAACCTCCAAGCATCTAATAAGTTTCTGTAATTCTCAATCCAATATTGAACCCTTTCATCTTTAAGAACATCTAAAGGTGAACCCTAAAAAGGAAACATAAATTTCAAATGTCCTAGTTTAAATCAGAGGATTTTGGGTAGAACATGAATATAAGTAACAGGAGAAATGACCTTTTCCCTGAAACTGGCTCTTAATGAGGAAAGCCTCACTAATCTACCTTACACTAGACTTCACTAGTGAAGCAAACATGCACCTATATAACATACTTGACCAGGAAGTACCTTTGTAGTTTAAGGAGCAGGTGGCAGTCAATGGTGATAAGAAAACCCCTTATCTTAACTATTAAAATTTATGGATTCAAAAACTCTGCTTATAATATATCCAAATTACTGAGCCTGGCCCTTTATATCTAACAGTGAAATGGTGCTTTTACATAGGCATTAGTGAGAAGCAAGAATTGGCTTTCCTAAGTTTAAAGTTCTTAACATTCAGAACATCAATTTCTGACCAGTAAGAATATCTCTAAAACAAGTATGAGTGTCAGAATTGGCAGAAGAAAGCTGTAATGTAGTATGTAGCACATTCAAAGAAAAATGTAGTGAAATTTTGTTTATGTTTTAACAAATAAAGCTTGCCTGAAGATCAGAGTGCATAGCTAAGCCACTAGAGGCCAGGGAGTGATGGATCATACCTTTAATCCCAGGATTTGGGAGACAAAAGCAAAGAGATCTCTGTTAGTTCAAGGCCACCCTGGGATACACAAGATTGAATCTATCTAAAAGAGAAACAGAGCTCACACAAAGGTAATCCTAGCATTTGGGATCCCACGCCTTTAATCCCAGCACTAGGGAGGTGGAGACAGGTGTGATATGGCTGTGTGGAAAGAGGAGAATATAAGGCGGGAAAAGACAGGAGCTCATTGTGTCTGAGGTTTGAAGACAGTTGCAGTCTGAGGTTGCAGTCTCAGGAGAGGATCACCCCTTCAGTCTGAGCACTGGTAGGAGTAAAAGGTCTCTCTAGTGGCTGGCCGCACTGCTTCTCTGATCCTTCAGCTTTCNTCCCACGCCTTTAATCCCAGCACTAGGGAGGTGGAGACAGGTGTGATATGGCTGTGTGGAAAGAGGAGAATATAAGGCGGGAAAAGACAGGAGCTCATTGTGTCTGAGGTTTGAAGACAGTTGCAGTCTGAGGTTGCAGTCTCAGGAGAGGATCACCCCTTCAGTCTGAGCACTGGTAGGAGTAAAAGGTCTCTCTAGTGGCTGGCCGCACTGCTTCTCTGATCCTTCAGCTTTCACCCCCTAATACCTGACTCCAGGTTTTTATTAAGAACAATTAGAATTTGTGCACAGAAAAATACTCAAGGAAAAACACTTAAAGACTAGTGAAAACCAATCCTTTTAACTAGTGAGTAAATAAGGAATGTAAACTATAGTAAAGTTTATTTTTAAAAATACTCGTGGAAGATGGCGCCGAAAGTGAAGAAGGAAGCTCCAAAGTCAAAGCGAAGGCCTTGAAAGCCAAGAAGGCAGTGCTGGAAGGCATCCACAGCCACAAGAAGATCTGCACATCACCCACCTTCTTGCAACCCATGACCCTGTGTGGCTCCTGTTGCAGCCCAAAAACCCTCAAAAGAGCATGCCTAAGACGAACAAGCTTGACCACTATGCCATCACCTAATTAGCCCTGACCACTGAGTCAGCCATGAAGAAGACAACAACACATAAGTGTTCATGTGGATGTCAAGGCCAACAAGCATCAGATCAAATAGGCTGTGAAGAAACTCTATGACACTGATGTGGCCAAAGTCAACACCCTCATAAGGCCTGACGGAGAGAAGAGGGTGTATGTTCAGCTGGCTCCTGATTGTGATGCTCTGGATGTTGCCAACAAAATTGGGTTCATCTAAACTGAATCCAGCTAGCTAATTCTAAATATGTACCTTTTCACCATAAATAAAATATATAAATATATATACTTGGAGATAGGAAGAAAAAAATTCCCTGACAAGTTTAATGGCCACAGGCAGTGACAGAACACATAAACAAACCAACATTAATTGTCGAACTGATGTTGGGTGTGGAAGCATACCACACCTTTAAACCCAGCTCACAGAGATAGACATAGAAGGATCCCAGCTTGACCTAAAATATGAATTCCAGGCCAGTGAGGCCTACACAATGAGAACCTGTCTCAAAACAAAAAGAGAAAAGAAAAAAAATTGTGCAATTGAAGAGGAAGAGATAAATAATAAAAAGGAAAGTAGAAAATGAACAGGAACCCCCAGGCTCTGAACACTAGAACTTTACTATATGCATAGTAAGGCAAAAAAGAAAAGGAGAATAAGAAATGCAGAAGAGATAAAGAATCAGAAATAATATACCTAAACATCCCAAATCTAATGAAAAAATGTTAACTGGTAGATACAAGAAGTTCAGTAATCAATACACATAATACAAAGAATATAAGCAGGCCCATCAGTCTCATTTTCTTTTTTTCTGAAAAATCAAAGAGAAAGAGGACTTCTTGAAAGAAATCCATGGAAACATTAAACATCACATACAGGAAAGCAAGGAGAACTGCTAATTTCTCATCAGAATCAAAGGAGGCCAGATGGAAAGCATTTCTTTAAAGTGCTGCAAGAAGAACCAAGATGAACTAGATACTTCTGTTAAATATAAGATCCACAGGAGGAACAGACACTAGGAATAGTGATAAATAAAAGGTCTGTAATTCCTTTCTTATTATTTATAGAACAGACAAATTACTATCTAAAGCAAAAACAACACTGTAAGTTGGAGCTTATAATATACATAGAATAAAATGTGACCAGTGGACAAAGGAAAAATTGCATAAATGAAATTACACTGTCATAAAACTTGTAAAATGCAAAGTTTAAGAAAAACCCAATGGGGCTGGAGAGATGGCTCAGTGGTTAAGAGCATTGCCTGCTCTTCCAAANGGTGCCCTCTTCTGGCCTGCAGACATACACACAGACAAAATATTGTATACATAACAAATAAATAAATAAATATTCAAAAATAAATAAATAAAACAACAACAACAAAAAAAGAAAGAAAAAAAAAGAAAAGAAAAACCCAGTGCTAGATGTGAGGTAGGAAAGAAAAGATATTATGACATGTCAGTTGTGAAATGCAGCATGATGAGTTCAGGATAGATTGTGAGACCCAAAGCACCAGCTTTAACAATAAGACAATGAGAAGGGTATAGCTAAAAGCCAATAGGAGACATAAGGGGAAAGACAGAAAGAAGCAAGTGGTACACAATAAGGCAGGAAAAACAAAGGAACAAAAGGAAAGAGAACAAATGAAATGAAACCAGCATGACGGTAGAGTTAATCTTGGCCACAGAGGAAACATCTTAACAAAAGAGCAGCAGTTATCAGACTAGACTTTTTAAAGGTCATATTATGTACTTACTGTTTGTATTTTAACATTTTACAAATTGTGCTATTACCTACCCATTTGTACTCTGTAGTCACATATCAGTAGTTCATTAAAAGATAAAAAAAAATCTCATTCCAGTGAGAAAAGTTGAATGACAGAAAAGTTGAATACCTTTTCTCATATGGGCGGCAGCTTGATATTTTATATACGCTGACTCTGCATTTTGAACCCGCATTACGCAAGTTCACAGAAAAGCATAGAGAAGGGAAACGGTAAGCACATTTTGACTTGTTTACCAAGGTAAAGCAGGCTAAAAGAGAGAGGTGCTCATGCCACAAAAAGTTAAGACTGCTGGAGGGTTACTGGACATGGTAGAGACACAGAATTCATGTTTCCCACAAATGTAAAGTAGAAAGCAACTTTTTCCTGGAATCTGGTTTAACCACTAGACTGTTAAAGCAATGAAAAAAATGTTGATGAACTAGTTATTCAAACTACCTTGTTGTTAATAAAAAGGGCACTAGTGTAAAAGAGCTGAAGTGTACTTCTCTTCTGCTGGTCAGATGAAAGGGAACCACAGTTCAGAATAGCAGAGGGAGTCCTTTACGGAAGATGGGTTGGACTCTGACCTGAGGCTCTGATTCTATCTGAGCTTTACATGAACTCAGATACAGTCAAGACCGGTATTTCTCAGACTGAAAGAAAGACCTGGATAAGCTGATGAGATTAGGGCCATTAGAGACAACACAAGTCCTCAAGAGAATAAAACCCCAAAGCAAGGAAAAGAGCATGTGTGCTTCACCTGAGGATACACAACATGGAGAATATGGCTTGGCATTTTGTTTTTAAGACCAGTGTCAGACTGCACTAACCTGTAACATGCAGTAGCTTGCTGTCTGAACATCTCCAGTTCTATCCACGTAGCTCTCCATCAGGTCCACTCCATCTTTAGTGAGGCCTGTAAGCAAGATTCCTTCCAAATTGCCAGCCTCTTTCATTTCATTGGTCAGCTTTTCAATGTATTTATTTAACTGAAAAATTCAGTGACTTTTTAAATATAATCTGTTTCACTACACATTTGATTTAGAACAATTTTATTATTGATGAAAAATATTTTAAGACAGAAACTCTTACCAAAACCTAGATATGTACTAGGAAGTCAATATCTATTTCACGTTTCAATACAGTTTTCACAATTACTTTATTTTTTTGTGTGGTGTGCGGAAGGGCATGTGTGGAGGCCGGAGATTGACATCAGATGTCTTTCTCAATAGCTTTCCATATTGTATTTAATACAGGGCCTTCACTGAAGCTGGAGTTTGCTGACTTGGTAGGATGGCAGAGCACTAAGCCCCAGGGACCCTCCTGTCTCTACCACCCAACCCTGGGATCATAAAATAACACCCAGGTATTTCCACAGGTTCTAGTGGATTCAACTCAGTCCCTTGAACTGTGCAATCTCCCCAGTGCCCACACTCATCTTCAAAACTGACATTTCCTATGTTTATAGACGGCTAACTCTAAGAGAAGTGTCGCCTTTTTAGCAAATTCTTACCTCTCATGGTACTATGTAACAGAATCGCAGAACTGGAATTACATGTTGAAAGCCATCAATAAAAATTATTTCCTTTACATGGTCTAATTTCATCCTATTCTAAACTCCAGCCACCATTCCTCCTCATTTCCCCAAATTCTGTCATTATAATAGCACTGCTAGTCATTGATGTGAGAAGTCCTTTGGTATATGTATTGCTCTTATTGGTTAATGAATAAAGCTGTTTCAGTCAGTGGCTTGGCAGAATAGAGCTATGCATGGAAAACTAAACTGAATGCTAGGAGAAAGAAGGCAGAGTCAATGAGATGCCATGTAGCTGCCAGAGCCAGAGAAGAAAGGCACAAGCTGCCAGTCAGAACCTTGCCAGTAGGTCACTAGCCTCATGGTAAAATATAAAATAATTGAAATGGGTTAATTTAAAATATAAGAGCTAGCTAAAAATACGCTTAAGCTATTGGCCAAACAGTACTGCAAGTAATATAGTTTCAGTGTGATTATTTTGAGTCTGGGCAGACAGGAACAAACGAGCAGCCTCCCTCAACAAGTCATCTGTGTATTTCATCCTCACGACCCTCAGAGGCAGCAGCTAAGTGTTTAGGTACTGAAATAAATGATTTGCATACAGCATTACTAAAACCCGAGTTTAAAATTTCTATCTGCTAAGTCTTCTTCTAAAGGAAAAATTAAACTAAAACATCAAGTCAACATTCTAAAACAAATTTAGCTATTACATGCATATTTATAAGTTCAATGTAATAATTACCTTTTTAGATTTTATGTAAAAATTTTCAGGCACATAATTACATGTAAAGATTAGTTTGTTAAAATACTTCATAATAAACATTAATTACCTCAAATATAGAACTGAATCAGTTCTCACCTGAGTATCACCAAGGAATTTACAAGCAAATGCCACTCTGTCACGTACTGCAACTTTGTTTTCATACTGGAAAAACAATTGTACGCACCATAACTTTTCAGTTTTTACAGGGACTAAATATGCACCTAATATGTAAGTTTATTTTCATATGTATTAGAAAAATATATGTGTATTCTATACATTTTCATACGTATATACGTTCAGATATTGGAAGAATCACCAATTGCCACAGAAGTCTTTTCTGATTAAATTAAATACATTCTTAAAATAGCTTGGATGCATGAACTTCCTTGTCAGTTCTCCCTTTTTGTATAAGAAAAGGGATTTTACTAGAGGTAACAAATGAAAATACAGAATGCAATGTTTAAGCAATTGGTTCATTTCTTTTTCTAGGCTCATTCTCTAGTACTTGCTTAAGTATCCTGTCAGCTCAAAGACAAGACTTTAAAATCTGTTTAGCAAATGTAGTAATAACAGTCAGAAATAAACATTTCTTGATATTAATTTGAAGGTCAGAAAGGTTCACTAGAAATTTATTAAAGCAATGAACAAAATAAACTAGACACTGTCAAAATGGATACTAATACTTAAATTTTCAGTATGATAGCTCAGTAAGACACGTTTTTATAAACCTTACACACTGAAAATTATGAAGCAATGCATATTTTATAAATGCTCAAATGGGAAACAGAGGAACACATCTGAGTAGAGAAAGTTCTTTTCATTGCTAGAAAGAAGACAGACAGCACAAAGGAGAGAGGTTGTGATGTGAAGCTTGTGACTCAACAACTGAAATGAGTAAGAAACCTCACTTCATGTCAAGGAAGAAATCACGTGGTCACACAACTAAAATAACTGAAAGACTAAATTAAATCAAGGTTTTTATAAGTACTGTGATTATATAATTTGTTTTCCAAACAAAAATCATCTAAAATGACCAACATTAATTTAGATGGACACCTTAGCCAAAACTAACTGATTGATCATCAGTTATCTATACACACACAAGTACACACAAACATTCACACTATTTAAACAGCAAATACATGTAGACAGTTATAGCTGTACATTTCTAGAGCTCACTCAGTTCTTCAGTAAAGGACGAAATAAATAGTTTTGGTTCTGTAGCTAAAATCTGTATTACCAAAACTACAAAAAACAAACCTGTTATAATTCAAAGGACGATCTGGGGAATCAAAACAGCTTACCAAAACTCCATCATAAGCTCCTGCTTCGCTGGTCAGAAAAGCAAACATGACACAGAGATAGGGGTTGTTGAGCTGCAATCGTAATGTGCTGCACATCTCTCTCCAAAGAGAGTTCTTCTCGTCCGTATACCCTGATAAAGCCATTGCTACCACATTGAGATTCAGATCTCCTGTAGGTTAAAAATGTGCAGCTAATCAAAGCAATCAGAAACTAATAACCGCTTTCCCCACAGCTGTTAAATCTCGAAGCAGAAATCAGATGGTGAATTTTATCCTAAAAGAATAAGAAATTCTTATTCTTTCATAAGAATTTATAAGAAACTTAAATAAGAAAAAAATTAAGACTTAAATTTAGTAGAGTACAAAGAAAAAATCCATTCTTAAAAAACAATTCATGACAGATTCAACTAAATGCCTATCAAAATCCCAACAAAATACTTCAAAGACCTCAAAAGAATGATACTTAACTTCATATGGAAAAGCAAAAAACCCAGGATAGCCAAAAACAATCCTGTACAA
>LOJH01017065.1:0-22477 GCA_001685095.1 Ellobius talpinus
GGCACCGGGGAGGGGGACAGCGAGCGGCCCCATGGGGGTGCTGGGAGGGATGCTAGGCGTACATGGCCCGGGCACCCGACCTGGGGGAGCCTGCGGTGGCCAGGATTGCCTGGGTGACTCGCTGCTGACCCGGGGCCTTGCTGTGATTCCCATGGGGAAGTCCCCCAAGGCAAACCCCGACTTCTCTATATCTTTGCCTCTGCAGCGCAGCTGGGTGATGCGAATGTGGGGTGGGAAGAACCAACCTAGAAATAGAGGATTGTGAGGACCCGACCGGTGCGTGTTACTGGTTTTTTTTTAATATTCAGAACAAGAAGGAACTGCAATTGCCCAGCGGCCCGCAGTCTCCCCCTCAGCGGGGGTCTACGGCCATTAAAAGTATTGCAGAAAGGTTCCTGTGCAAACTTAATATGCCTGGGTTCGTTTCTCCAAGAGATACCTTTCAACGGCTTCAAGACATTCCTTAAACATTTTTGTTTCACCCAGAAGACTTGTTGATTCAACCAAGCTTAAATCACTTGACCAATACCGTTAGGGAGGTTGGGGGGGAGTCCTCTCCGGGCCTCAGAAACTTTTAAATGGAGGGACTGTATTTTTTTTTTTTAAAGAAGTCTGCAGTGTGTTTAAGGTTAACGTCCCCCTATTACCACTTAAGAGAAAATGGAGCCCCAAGTCCAAAGTGACTTTAGGGGAAGTCTAGTCTTCTTGGGAGGACGGCAGAGCCTTCCTATAGGAGCTAGTTGAGCATGTTATTGAAATGGAATGCAGTTTTGGGGTGTGTGTGCCGTTTAATTACCGTTTTAGAGAATTGTGAGCCTTCTAGGGAGAATCCTGGGGAAAGCRTAAAGGGAAAGAAAGATGCAGACCTAAGTATGTCTGTCACCAAAGTGAGYGCTTTGGCCCTGTTGGAAGGGATSKGGCCATCCTTCCTTCGTGCTCTGGTTTGCATCTGACATTGTGTGCTGAAGCCTGAAACAGTATTACATGTCATATTTCAGTGTTTTATTTTTCCATTTGTCTCCCAAGTAAGTAGCTATCGACAGAAGTTTGGAATAAAAAAGGTAATAATCTAATTAATGAGGTCAATCTATGTAAAATAGCATGATAACATTTCAGCCAATGCCCCCCCAACCTGAGTGACTAGTAGACCACCCATTAATGGCAACTTTTTCCTCTGTAAGTACCACCCAACTTCTTAAATAATCTCTTGGTTTCTGATTGGCCCTTCACCCTGTTTGTTCCTTGCTTGGAACAGCTAGCTCCCCCTTTAAAGTAGGTTGCAGGCTGGTTTCTCATCACCATCTTTGCTGATGTCCACCTCTCTGTAAACATGAGACAAAGGATGGTACCATTAACTGAGAAGAGGAAGCCTGGGGCGAAAAATGCTTTAGAGGTTAAGTCGAGTCTTAAGTTTGCCATCCTATTAAACATCTGAGAGGGACTGAAGAGTAGTTAATGCTCTCTATAAATAGTTGGTCTAGTATTGGAGCTGTAGGCAAGCATTAGGAGTAAATTAAAAATCAGTGCAAGATAAGAGGTCACCAAGGAGCCATGAGGGATGAGGACAAACCTTCTCACTCTAGACCAGTGGTTCCCAACCTTCCTAATGCTGTGACCCTTTAATACAGTTCCTCCTGTTGTGGTGACCCCCAATTATTTCATTGCTACTTCTTAGCTATAATTTTGCTGCTGTTTGGAATGGTAATGTTAATATCTGATATGCAGGATATATGATCTGTAGCCTTTATAAAAGGGTTGTGACCTACAGGTTGAGGCCCACTGCTCTAGATAGAGGGTGTGATTAAGAAGAGGAGCCAAAAATGAGGGGACAGTGACCCGGGAAACAAGACAGGAGGAGAGTGTGGTATTCTGACAGCCAATGCTAACATTGCTTCAGTGTGGAGGGCCTTAAGGGGTTCAGTACAGCTGGGAAGTCAGCTGGGATGGCCATTGAGACGTGATTTTTACCAGACAGAGATTTATTTGGAAAGTTCCTAATTGTCCCATTTTAATGCCATGCTGTGGGCAGAGCCTTATTTAGGGTATGGGGTGGGCTCTAGAATATGATTCTAGATAGAGAATATGCACAATTCTTGGGTGATGATTTACACCAAAAGGGAGCGGAGGCATGGTCTGTATTTGAGGTAGACTTGGGTCAAGCGAGAGATCATGCCTAAGTTTGGAGAGACTGAAGCATGCTTGCTGGATTCGGGGAATGGCTTGGAAGAGGGAAATTTTGATGGCCTTAGGGGAAGGGAGTGGTATGTTAAGGTGCAGAATCCTGTCTGAGGAAGTGAAAGAGTCCAGAACTGAACAGGGCAGATGCTGGCAGGGTGAAGGATGCAGGCGTTTACTTGGCAGTCTGTCTTGGGGACCAGGCAGGCCATGAACCAACCATAATCTTCATTTCACAGATGATAAAACTAAGATTCAGCTAAGTGATTTGCTTAAAGGCCTCACAAATATGAAGTAGCAGAACCAAGACTGACGTTCATCTCTTGGCTCCAGATCTTGGGTCGTTGATCTTTGTAACAGGATTCTCAAATATTCATCACTTCCGTCAGTTTTAGCAGGGAGGACACTGGCTCAGACCTAATTAGACAGGTGTGGAAGCAGCTGGTTCTTGCACTGTTGCTGGGATCTGAGCCTTGTTTAGTTCCTCTAAGCTCCAGCAACCTTGTTTCTAAGGTGCAAGCAGTAATGACGGTCAGTGAGCTATGTTGTAAGACCCAAGTGAAGTAATAAGGGACGTGGAAGTGTTCTGGAAATGGAAAAGTGCTCTTGGCCAATGCAGGTGATGATTCATGTGGTTGTAGCTTGGGCTAAATAGATTCTGAAACTTGCTAGGCAGAGCTATTTTGAAAAGTGTGGCAAGAACCAGAATGGAAGCCTTTCCTTGCTTATGTAACATGACAGTATAGCTGCCATTAGACGTTGGAGGATTTGGTGCTAAAGTAGCTCTGTGCTTGTAGTAAGAGTGAGATTCACACCACCTCAGAAACGTGTGAAGATTGCTTAGAAGGATGCCAGTCTGTCAACACTGAGAGAGGGTAGGAGATGATGAGAGAGAAGGGACTGGGGGCAGCTTTCTTAATGAATATTCATATTCTAACACTGCAGACTTCCACATGTTCCATCTCATTTTCCTGCGTATCACTGGGCAAAAGCATCTTGTCCTACATGATATGGTCTCAATCCCTAAAGGACGCCGGACCCGCATCTTATCCGTCGACAGTGACCTCACAGGGGTGGCCCGCAGTTTAGCAGCATGAGTGAATTGCCACACAGAAAGTACCTCAGTCAACGTTCATCCCACCTGAGAATGAGCTCTGTCTTGCTTTGCGTATTTATCTCAAATTTGCTGATTTAGGTCCTATTGATCATTGAATGGGCAGATGATTATTCATGCCTTGTGTTTGTTATGGTGCTTTGAAGGAGTTTATAAAGCTAATTCAGTTTAAAACCCCCTTCCCGTTCATAAATATTCCTTGACTTTCAAGTGCAGCTCCGAGATGCAGATTTAATGAGAATCTTCTGTGTAGAATTGAATTGCCAGCTTAACCCTTTCTTAGTGGTATATGAAATAAGTTTTGTCATTGGCTCCATTTCACATCTGGTGAAACATGTTTGCAATTCATTCTGAGTGCTGTTCCGGATCGATACTGATTCTTAGCATTTACCCCCCAAAGGCACTGAACAGTTTGCTATTTAGTGAATTGAAAGTTTTTTATTTAGTGATAGAGCTTAGGACGGGAATTTGTGACACAAACAAGGAGGTCGTGCCAGCCAGCACTGCTTATGGGCATCAGTATAGAGACATAATAGTTTCCTTCATCTGGACGGGTTGTCAGTGTTCAGGGCTCTTTATGGATGTTGAGTATTTTGGAATATGGTCTGGAGTTTTCTCAGTCACACTGTCCGTGTCAGTGAGGGTCTCAGTGTCATGCTCTGTGTAAGTGTGTGACAGAGTTTCACTCTGTGTCTTAGGGTGGTGACCCTACGGAAGCAGCTGCTAAACCAAAGAGGAGCTTCTATGCTGCGAGGGATTTGTACAAATACCGACATCAGTACCCAGTAAGACAACAGAATGCTTTCCCCCCTTAAATGTAAATGCTTGTGTTTCTGTTTTTCTGTTTTTATTCTGCTGGTAAGAAAACGTAACGGAAGGGTCCTTGTGCCTTTTTGTGTGTTCCCATATACTGGAGATTAATTTATCTTTTCCTTTAGCAGAACTTCAAAGATATTCGGTATCAAAATGACTTGAGCAACCTTCGCTTTTATAAGAATAAAATTCCATTTAAGCCAGATGGTAAGTAAGCCACGTTGGTAAAAAAGCAAATTTTAAATCCTAACAGATATTTGGGTGTTATTTCCTTATCTCCACTTTGTGCTGCATGTTTGCTGCATGTGTTACTTGCTTAGCTTTGTTTTGCCTTATTAGCTGTTCAGGCTGATGTGTCCCTAGAGCCCAGGTTTTAGAGTTGTGCTCATCCATTTAGTGAACTGTGGAGAAATAGGTATTGGTTAACTGTATCTTCTCGTTATCTGTGTGTCATGGCTGTTCCTGAAAAGGTAGTAGGGGCAGTTGTTTTGTTTGTTTGGTTTAGTTTAGTTTTTTTTGGGGGGGTGTAGGCTGTAGAAGGAGACTGCTCTTTCATTTCCCAGCTGCCCAGACCCGAGTAATCACACAGAATCTATATTAATTATAACACTGTTTAGCCTATTAGCTCAGGTTTCTTATTTACCAACTCTTACATCTTAAATTAACCCATTTCTATTAATCTGTATGTCTCCACGAGGCTGTGGCTTACCAGGTAAGGTTCTGTTCTGGCGTCTTTCTCCTTTGGCAGCTACATGGTGTCATATATCTCTGTTCAGATTTCCTGCCTGGCTTTACAGCTGTTGGCCAAAACAGCTTTATTCATTACTAATACAGTAATTTATTTATCACATATGCAGAAGGACATCCCACATCAGTAGGCTCGTGTGTGTGTGTGTGTGTGTGTGTGTGTGAGCAGAAAGGAGAGATTTGAGGAGCCATGGACTTTCAAATGATTAGATTTTGAAGGGGGTTGAATTCAGCTTTTCATTTCGAAGATGCAGTAACTGGGACGTGAAGCCTAAATGACTGACTTACTGGGTTGCTGAACTGATCTTAGAGAGGGCCTAAGTTCCACTGTTCTTTCTGCTATGCCATACCTAAAAATTATTTAGAATATTAGTAAAGATATTGTTTGTGTCTAGAATTACCTTTGCCACTTTTCAGAATCAAGGCCTGGGACACTCCAGCAACCCCAGTTCAAACCCTGCCAAATAAATGTGCCTCCCTCACACCCGTGAAACCTCCTTCCAAGCATAGGAGCTTTTCCAAACCCAAAGCAAAAATTCACAGTTGCTATGGTAATTTGATTACAAACTTGAAAGCAAAAACCTGAGGCAGCACACTTTGCCTCTCAATGGGTGTCTGAATTGTGTATAGGCAAAGCAAGAACCAGAGTCTCCTTGGAGGATCAGTATGAGGTGACCAGATTGCCCTGATTCCTGTCACTTGCTCTCAGTAAGAGTGACATTTACAACAGTATGAGTCAGCTAGCAAGGGTCCTAGATCAGCGGTTCTCAACCTGTACATCATGACCGCTTTGGTGGTCGAATGGCCCTTTCACAGGGCTTGCCTGAGACCATTGGGAAACACAGATATTTATATTATGGTTCATAGCAGTAGCAACATTACAGTTATGAAGTAGCAATGAAAATATTTTTATGCTTGGGGGGGTGTCACCACAACATGAGGAACTGTATTAAAGAGTCGCAGAATTAGGAAGGTTGAGAACCACTGCCCTAGTCTGTAAACTGGGCTGGCTAGCTTTATGTTAACTTATATAGGCTGGAGACATTTGTGAAGTGGGAACCTTGATTGACAAAATAACCACATCATATTGGTCTGTGGGAAAGCCTAGGGCATTTTTTTGGATTGCTGGCTAATGTGGGAGGGCCTACCTCACAAGTGGCAGTGTCATTCCTGGTCTGGTGGTCCTGGATGGTAGAGGTAGCAGGCATGCGAGCCATGGGAAACCACCCAGTAAACAGCATTCCTCCATGGCCTCTGCTTCAGTTCCTGCCTCGAGTTCCTATCCGAGCTTCCCTTCAGTTATGGGCTATGAAGTGGAAGTGGAGGGATATAAGCCCTTCCCTCCCTATGTCGCTTCTGGCCATAGGAACCCTAAGGCATGAGCCTTTCAGAGTCTTGGGATATTGGTGATTAAACCAGAAAGAGAGTTCAAGGACTGGGTGTGGTATTTGGAAGAGGGGGTCTTGATACGATGCCCTGAGGCATGTTGCCAAAATGGCCAAATCCAATTAAATTAAACGTTTTGGTGTCCCAGAAGTCTGGAGGCAAATCTATGGACATAGATGCAGTTTTATTTACTATTGATTAAGAAAAAAAAGCAGGAGAAAAATGACTCCAGCGTGTTAAACCTACAGTGTGAACCTATGAACCTACAGTTAAACCTATAGTATGGTGTGATTAAGTATAACTTTTCCCATTTCTGGGAGGGGCCTTGGTAACAAGCTGCTGATCTTTGAGGAAACAAGAATGAGATGAGTTGTGGGTTTGTTTGTTGTTTGTTTCTGTAAGATTAGCTAACTGGCCAGTGATAAGGACCTTGGCAGACCTGAGAATAAAAAGGATTTTAAGTTCTTATAGGAGAACATGGGGCCATAATAAAAGGACTTAACTTTCTACAGGCACAAAGACCAGTGTTCTCTCCTAGGCTGCTTTGTTATTAGTGTGTGACTGAAGAGACTGTTATCATCATCATTAATAATAATAATAATAATTTGTTAGTATGCGACTTTGAACAAATATATCACTTAACAACATTGTTTTCATTAGTAATTTTTTGTTGTTATTGATCTTATGGAGATGGTCATGCTGTTTGGAATAGTTTTTCTGCACAGAGGCAGATAGCAAATGTGTTAGACTTTGATAGTCCATTGTAACACTCAAGTCTGTGTTATAGTAAAAAGCAGCTGCGGACAGTATGTAAATGGTGTGCTTGTCTATGTTCCAAAAAAACTTTACCGACAAGATGATCGTTAGACCATCATTTGCCATCTTCTGCTTTAGAATGCATTGCCCAGTACAGAGTTTTGTAATTCAAGTTACTGCTGTGTGTTTTTAAATTAGGCTTAATGCATTACAGAGTATATGCCGCCGAGTATTTGTTCCTCTTTCAGGAGTGTTCTTGTGTGTTGCTGGTTTTAAACTAAATGTTTTAATATAAAACTCAGGTGACTTGTATGTTAAAATGCCATCACCGTGTTTTCAGTGAGTGGTTCATTTTCTAAATATTTGCTCTTTAGGGGTTTACATTGAAGAGGTCCTGAGTAAATGGAAGGGAGACTATGAGAAGCTGGAGCACAGTCACACCTACATTCAATGGTCAGTTAAATGCTCTCTGCCTTGAACTGAGCCTCGTTAATCGTGTGTTCTCAAGACAGTGTTCACTGAAAATTTTATTTTTAACCAACTAGGCTTTTTCCCCTGAGAGAACAAGGCTTGAACTTTTATGCTAAAGAATTAACTACATATGAAATTGAGGTAATGCAAACTCAATTCATCTTGCATGAGGTAGCCAATTAATATCCTTTCTTTATTGCCCTGATAGCTACTGAGTCAAGTGACATTTTTTTTTATTTCTTCTTATAATAGGAATTCAAAAAAACAAAGGAAGCAATCAGAAGATTCTTCTTGGCTTATAAAATGATGCTAGAATTTTTTGGGATAAAGCTGATTGATAAAACTGGAAATGTTGCTCGGGCTGCAAATTGGCAAGAAAGATTTCAGCATCTGAATGAGTAAGTGAAGGCCCCAATGGTAAGCCAGTGGCCTTCTCCCGTGGCCCCATTCTCTGGAAAGTAGGAAGAGCTAGCCATTGGGCAAAGAACTGGTTAGATACTGGGCATAGGAACAGCTTGCCATTGGGCAGAGGACTGGCTAGCTGATGGGCATAGAACTAGCTAGACACTGGGCACAGGAACAGCTAGCCATTAGACATAGTGATAGCTAGACATTGGGCATAGGGATAGCTAGACATTGGGCACAGGACTGGCTAGACATTGGGCATAGGACTGGCTAGCTGATGAGCATAGAAATAGGAATCAAAATCTAGTCAGATATGCATTCATTCCTTCTTGTACATTCTAAAGCAAAGCACAGAAACTCCAAAGGACAAATTCTACATAGAACTTTGGTTGTTCTGCTCAAGAGCAGTTTCTTCCTGAATCCTCTACCTGCAGCCAAACGTGGCTTTTCTCCCTCTCTATGCAACGTTTCATGGAGTTTACAGTTATTGCTTGCTTTCAGTTTTTCATGTCTTCTCTCCTAGGCTATAGGCTGCTTTCGGTACAAACAGTTTCTAATATCTTCATGCATGCAAATATCTTATATTAAATTCGTGACTGAGGTCTATGATGTAGAAAAATGGTTTCATTCAATATGGCCATACTTCTGACTAAAGTAGAGGAAAAGTTATTTGCATGAGTTAGGTAAAAGACAAGTACCTATTTATGGTTAATTCCAAAATCTACAAAGGAAAATTGAATAGCTTTCTTGGATGGGTTTAGCTGTACTCTTTTGCTTGAATATGTATAATGGTAATTAATACTTATAACCAAAGTTTAGTTTTAAAAATATTTTCTTCATATGCACACTGTTTTTTTCCCATTTTTAATTATAGAGTGACTTAGGAGTACTGGACTATAAACCAACAATTTTAAGAAACTTTTTTTAGCACCTTGTAATTAGCTGAATTGGGCAAGTATTAAGGGAAAAGACTAACGTAAGTGATTTCTCTTTGGCAAAAACAATCAGAGTTTTGGCATCAGCTCTTTAAAATGTTTGTATCTTCCTAGAATTTTCCCTTGCTTTGGTAGAGGGGTGGAAATACTAGGGTTGGGCGTTTTTTTTTCCCATGTCTTAAGTAACACTATTCAAATCGGTTCTGCTCAAGCCTTGAAAATGTGGGCATAAAGCTTTACACTCCTCACTGGAGAGCCGCTAACTTACAACTCGGGATAAGTTCGCTGAGTAAGCAGTTTAAAGGCAAGCACGTCTGCATCTGCCTGTGTCCTGCAGACAGTCAGGTCTGGATGATTTCTAAGCAACTTCGTCATGCTGTTGAAGAAGGCTGTGTGAAAGGCAGCCTTTAGCAGAGAGTGAGCACACCGCACTTCTTTGTGCAAACCGCTATCACTTTGTCGCTTCTTGGAATGACAGTCTTGTTTGGCACATTGTGGCTGAAGTTGTAAATCCTGGACAGAATGTGATCAAAGGCTTGAGTCCTCCCCAGGGTATCATTGTCAGGTCTTTTCATTTATAGCCAAAACCAGAGCCCTTTCTGAAGGCTTTATTTAATTAGGTTGTCTCTTAGCCTCAGCTGGAAGAATGGCCTGAATTTACAGCCCTTCCACTCTGCCCCACCTAGCTCCCTCTCCTCCTGTCATCCAGTGTCTGTCTGTTTTCCCAGCTCTAGATAAACTCTCTGAGGAAAACATTTTTTTAATTCGAACAAAGTATTTTACATGTATATGTGTGTGCCTGCTTGTCTCTGTGTGTGCCACATATATGCAGGTGCATGCAGAAGTCAGAAGATCTGATCCAGTGGAACTGGTATTCCCAGGCAGTGAACTGCCTAAGGCAGGTGCTGGGAACCAAATATGAATTCTCTGCAGGACTTTCTTTGAGACAAGGTCTCTGAGTCCAGGCTGACTGCAAATTTGCCATCTTCCCAGCACTGCCTTCCAAATCCCAGCATTACAGACGCATGCCACTGCAGCTTCCTAATTGCCAGAAGTTTTTATTTATTATAATTGGGCAAATGATGTGGAATGATATAAGCGTATCTTCCCTGTCTTCATTTTCATTTGGATTCTTCTATGACTTATTCTTAAATGTCATTGCTTATATGTGATTGAAGCCACGTGACATCTTGAACGCTTTAGAATAGGCCTGGATTTGGTTGTATTTATAGCTCAGTGGAGGAAAACTGTTTAATCAGAGCAACATGAAGTAATGTCTAGCAAACAAGTGACCGTGGTAAAATATGCTGGTGAAATACGTCCAGGCACGAGCGCACAGTTCTGCAGATCAACCTCAAGAAGCTGTTCAGGTCCTGTTTTCAGCGAGCCGTACTGACTCTTAGCTTAGGTTTTATTTCCCTCCTGTGTTCTCCCTTTACCTGTCTAGTCTTTTGGCAAAATCAGCCCTGCTCTTTTGTCTCTCGAGCAGCCCGTTCTCCGTTACTTGGTGTGCGAGCCCAAGGCTGTGGACAGCTCCAGCAGGACTTCTCTTTCCGCCACTTCGCCTTTCATTGTGACATTTATTTCAAATCATACTGAAGCACCCAGTATCTTTGTTTTATAGAGAATTTCATTCTAGAATCCTGATCTTTGTTTTTTACTTTCTGTTACATAAATACTTTAGCTTGCGAATGTCTAGATGCAGATGAATGTGCATGCAAATACTGTTTCCTGTTCGTCTTAGAGTGGTTTTGTTGCAAACCTGGTATCTGCTTCATCACGTTTCGAGTTTTGTCAATAAGTTCTTTCAGTTTAAGAGCTCTATATTAATGTGACCGCTAAATCAATCCTGTGGTTAGTGGTATGGTTTCTTAATATTACCCCAGTCCCATTGTCTCAGAACACAATTTAAACTGTAGATTTGAAGCTAGAGAGTTGGCTCGGCAGTTAAAAGTTGTTACTGCTCTTGCAGAGGACCAGGGTGTGGGTCCCAGCACCCACGTGGCACCTCGCTGCCTCTAACTCCGGTTCCTGTGAGGCTGGCACCCTCTTCTCAGCTTCCTTGGCTCCTGCACACACACGATGCACATAGACTCACACAGGCACGCACACAGACACATAAAGAAACTTTAAGAAAATCTTGATGTTACAGATCCATAATACTAAGACATATGTCTAAGTTACACCTTTCAGGCGAAAAGAAAATTAAAATGTAAAATAATACTTTGAGGACAAACATCCAAGAGAACAGAGACAATAAAATTTGTGTGGGCTTATCTATCCCAGTTGTTGGTTAGTTCAAATAATTAAGATTTCTATTTTATCTGTATTCTCTTATTGAAATATAAGACCATGGAACAACGTACACTTCCATATCTCAAATAATTTGACATTTTTCTGCAACATTCCCAGATCATTTGGCAATTACTTCTAATTTAAAAATTCAAACACTTTTGGAAACTGGGGCAGATACATGTAGCACTTTTAGGAAAGTCTGATGTCCGATATAAAACAGGATTTAGGGAGTTAGAAGCGAGTGCTAGCTCTTTTGTGCAGCAATCTTTGTAAATGCGCAGCTGACCTGCTACTGTCAGGCACAGCTGTGTAATGGAGGATCTGAAGGCTTTGGTCAGGTGTGTGCATGAAGGCGAGCGTGTTCAGCTGAGCGGGGCTGCAGAGGTAGGCTGCAACTTGAGACAAAGTAAAGTTGGGAAGCACTAATCCAAGCATGGCCTCAGTTTTGAAATAAAGTCTAAGTGCCTTGAGGGAGAAATGGCTGTTTGGAGCCAGGTTGTTATAGGTAAGATCTAAAGCTTTTTAATAAGGTGAGGGAAGGTGAGAATGGTCAAGATGGAAGAAATAGATTAAACTGAGTGCAGTTTCAGTGTTAATGCCAACTTCTGCTTTAGTAGGTAATAGTAGTGTTAACCATAGTGATAAGAGCTGAGGGTGGTGGGTGATAGGTCCTTATAATCCCAGCACTGGGGACATGAAGACAGATCCCAAAGATTGCTGGCCGAGCCTCCTGGAGGCCGATGAGAGGCCCAGTCTCTGAAAACTAGGTAAGTGGTGGCAGAGAAACAATGCCCTAGGACACATACGTACTCGCACATGTGTATACCCGCACACACATGCACGTACAAAGTAGTTCTACATAATGTCCAGTAGTTCTGAGTTTGTCCCTGTCTTTCATCCTTAGCATCCCATTGGAGTCTTACTCCAGTGCAGTTAGAGTGTAGGCTCTTTCCCCATCTTACAGATGAAAACACAGAGGCTTAGCTGGGCATCATAGTTTCCCATTGCAGTTGAGTAGCAAGGCGGGAGAGCATGTGACAGTCTCTGGGGCCTGTACTGTCTCAACAGCTCAAGTGGGCCCTGTCCAGTCAGATCTGTTTCCCTGTCCAGTTAGGGCTGTTCTAGCCAGATAACAGGACTGAGCGCAGCTCTCCTTGTGACCTACCCTGTCTGGCAGATTTTGCTGGTCAGTTGGTGCTGCTAATCACCATTGACCTGCTAGGTAGTACATCTCTGGTTAGCCCTGGCTACCTGTGATAAGTACATACATCAATGATGCTGCAAGCACCGGACTCCCCATGGATGCTGGAAGTCACAGGTTGTACAGAGTCCTATATGAACTCTTGTTTTGTTCTTGTAGATACAAATCCATGATGAGGTTTCTAAGTTAAACATTGTAAGAGACCACAATAACTAATAATAAAGTTGAGCTGTTATAACTTTGCTGTAGTAAGGGTTTTGTTTTTCACGTTTTCATCTTTTTCTGTACCATCCTTACTTCTTATGACAATATCAGCTAAGCTGATGCTTGGCAGTTTGTTGCAAGCTGCTCTTGTAGATCCCTGGTCCCCCCCCAGATATGTTAATAAACAAGGTAACACCAGCGAGGATGCATTCAATCCCAGTAATTCTTTACATAGAGAGTCTTTTCAAGAGAAGAGTTGGTTTGTACATTTGAGTTTCACATAGGTTGCATTGTGCCGAGACCTCAGAGTCAAATACATGCTATTCTCTCTCATGTTCTGTAATTCTCTCTTTCAGGTCCCAGCACAACTATTTAAGAATTACACGGATTCTGAAAAGCCTTGGTGAGCTTGGGTATGAGAGTTTTAAATCTCCTCTCGTAAAATTCATTCTCCATGAGGCTCTGGTGGAGAATACTCTTCCCAACATCAGGCAGAGTGCTCTGGAGTATTTCGTGTATACCATTAGAGACAGAAGAGAGAGGAGGAAGCTCCTGCGCTTTGCCCAGAAACATTACACGCCGTCCGAGAATTTCATCTGGGGCCCGCCTAAGAAAGAACAGTTTGAGCGAGGCAAAGCCCAGAAGATGCCTGCTCTGCCCACTTCAGGTTCGAATAGTCAAACGTCTATGCACAAGAAATCTAAGGACTCCAAAAATTCCTCAGTAGCTGTTCACCTAAATAGTAAAGCTGTGGAAGAAAAAAAGGGGGCTCCTAGAGAGGCCGTGGAGGAGACAGAGAAGCCGAGCCCAGAGCCCCACAGTGAAGATAGCAAGCCGCAAGACACAGAGCAAGACAGTGCTGCTGAAGAATCAAATCCTCAACCCGAGAAAACAGTTACTGAGACCGCAGGGGAGTGTCCAACTTCTGAAAACGTCGAAGAGGGGGAAAACCAGAGTAAAGACTCGGAAAATCCTGAAAACACCAGTTGCCATGATGAGGTAGTGTCACAGTGAATGCCACAAACTCACAAACCAGTTCCATTTAAGGGTGTAAAAAACTCCTGTGTAATTTACCCTGAGGAACAGTGATGAGGTCACATTTAAAATGTTAACCATCTGTGAATTTTGTTGTAAACCCTTTGTTCTTCTTTTTTTATTTTGGATCACAATGAAATTGAATATTTAATAAGAAGTTTTTAAGACCAGATCCAATAAAAGAATATATTTAGGATGTGTTTTTCCAAATTCTGTATATAACAGTTTCTTTAAAAATATTACCAAGTCATCTAGAACTAATTGAGTAGCATTTGGTATTCAGCCTGTTCTCTTGAGAGATTCATGTAGAAATCAGGACCCTCTCGTGATGCGGTCTCACTGAACTTTTAAATTCATTTCGAAACTGGAAGGATGAGTAGGTCTTCTCAAATGTATCCAGAAAGTCATCTAGATTCTTTGATTGCAGCTCCTTGGTGTTCTTAGCTTTGGGTTCTGCAGTGGCAGTCTGCCTTTTCTCCAGCCTGCCTTTTCTCCGTCTTCATCAGCATCCACAGTTTTACAGCACGTTAGGACCCATGTCCAGCTGGGGAGAGGGAAATTTTTAATAGTCTGATTTCAAGATTTTTTTAATGTTTAGAATAATAAAAATATTTTCAGTATTAAGTGTTTAGAAAGGATGTGTGTGTGTGTGTAAATACAGAACCAAAAATAGACTTTTTTGTGGCTGTTATATATAAAACTGGTGGTTGATTAGGACTAACTACAAGTCACTGAGGAGTGTTTTAAAAAAAATCACAAAAATGTTTTCTGAAGATGTCTCCTCACACTGTCAACAAGCATTTTTGCCCTTTGAGCCATTCATGCATCAATGCCATGAGCACTGTGGGATTGCCTGTGTCACTTGTCCACAGTGTCTGTGTATGTGTGTGTAGCATTGTGGGATTGCCAGTCACTCGTCCACAGTGTGTGTGTGTGTGTGTGTGTGTGTGTGTAGCAATGTGGGATTGCTGATGTCACTTGTCCACAGTGTCTGTGTGTGTGTGTGTGTAGCATTGTGAGATTGCCACTGTCATTTGTCCACAGTGTTTGTATATATGTATAGCATTGTGGGATTGCCTGTGTCACTCGTCCACTGTGTGTGTGTCTGTGTGTAGCATTGTGGGGTTGCTGATGTCACTTGTCCACAGCGTCTGTGTGTGTGTGTGTGTGTGTGTGTAGCATTGTGGGATTGCCACTGTCATTTGTCCACAGTGTTTGTGTATATATATAGCATTGTGCGATTGCCTGTGTCACTCGTCCACAGTGTGTGTCTGTGTGTGTGTCTGTGTGTGTGTGTAGCATTGTGGGGTTGCTGATGTCACTTGTCCACAGTGTCTCTGTGTGTGTAGCATTGTGGAGTTGCTGATGTCACTTGTCCACAGTGTCTGTGTGTGTGTAGCATTGTGAGGTTGCCATTGTCACTTGTCCACAGTGTCTGTGTGTGTGTATGTGGCATTGTGGGGTTGCTGATGTCACTTGTCCACAGTGTCTGTGTATGTGTGTGGCATTGTGGGGTTGCCGATGTCACTCGTCCACAGTGTCTGTGTATGTGTGTGTATGTCCATCTGTAGTTTGTCATTTTGGAACTGAGAACAGTTTGCAGTTCCATACACTCACTTTTAGTAAGAACTAGTATATTACAATGCATTGGCTAGCAGTCTTGTTTTGTACAGTTGTTGCTAATTACTACAGATCCGAAGACAATCAGAAACACTGTGATGGGAACTCCAAAACATTCATACAAACACAAACAAAGCAATGAACAGAGAATATTTTTACTGTTTTTTATTTAGCAAGGAATTGACTTTATAAAATCTCTCTTCGGCTCTTAAGAAAAGTCCTATAGGCTTTCCCCGCCACCCTCCTACCCCAAGGAATTTTTACTGTTTCCTCTTTCATACCACATCACATAATCATCTTGTTGGTTTTTTCCACCCACAGTTTTAGTGGTGATTCCTACAAAATACTCCCACCAATCTCGTGCTTTTAGAAATAAGATTTTATTGTTTTTGAATTTACACAACACAGCCCAGTTGCTTATCCCAGATTGTGTGTGTGTGTGTGTGAGAGAGAGAGAACGAGTATGTGTGTGTGCATGCGCGCACATGTGCACGTGCATGCGTGCATCATGGTGCCACTGGTGTTGTGTATCCATCCCAGTGAGTAAAGATCTAAAACACTTCAGCATTTTAGTTACTGCAATTCTACAGCTTTAGCTTGTAGAGTTTACACAGGGTTCAGGGAGGAAAGAGGACTACTAAATTAGGCCAAATTGTAGGGCTATGATTGGTTTAATTCAAAATAGCTTAATTTTGAACACACAATGAAGCATTCATACTACTTTAAGTGTATTTAGTATAAAAACCATGGGATTGGGGGACTAGAGAGATGGCTCAGTGATTAAGAGCACTTGCTGCTCTTCCAGAAGCCCAGGGTTCAGTTCCCAGCACCTATACTAGGTGGTTCACAACTACCTCTAGTACCAAGGGATCTGAGTCCTTGTTCTCGCTTCCAGGGGAACTTCATACATGCAGTGCCCATACATACATACATACACACATACACATAAATGAGTTTTTTTTAAATAAACATGGGTCAGATACTAAAAATATTTTTTTAAAAGCAAGATACCAGGAACTAAAATTAATACAATCTGAATCACATAGAAATTATGGTATACCAGAACCCTTAGAAATTAAAATATTTAACAATTTAGAGTTTAGACTACTATTTCTTATTAATGATTTTGTTAGCTTGTGCTATTTAATTTGAGAATATTGAGTCTCAAGAGGAGAACTCCTGGCTTCCATCTAAAATAGTGGCCTTTTCTCAATGATGGTTATTTAAACTGCATATTCATAAAATGGCAGTTTCCTACACTTAATCTGTAAATAACAAAGAGAATAACTCAGTGAAGAACAAGTTAAAGGAAGTCATTCCTTTTGCTGATAAAAATTGAACGTCTCAAATTTTTTTCTATTAAAAGCACTTTGTACATTTAATAGTTTTTTAACATAAGATCTATAGGTGATGTATTTATGTGTGTGTTAGATATCAAACAGCCCTCTGAATTTGACTTCTATGTTTTGTGTTTTTCAAACTACCATATACTTACAGAAATTTACTAAAAAGCTGTTCCAGAAAATGCTATGTAGCATGGCCAAGTAGCTAGATCCACTGCTGAGCTTCCACAGGTGTTCTCATACAGGCTTTCTTGTACCATGGGCTGTAAGGACGCTAAGTGTGGCTACTGATAAAATTACATAGACGTTGTATTGCTTGATTAGCCTTGTGCATTTCTAATATTTTTTTGCTTTCATATTTCAGAGGAAAAAATATATGTGAAGATATTTTGAGATACTGTAAAGCAACAAATAGTTATATATTTCTGTATGGTGGAGATGTTTCTGACATTAAAGATTATTGTATCATTCTGCATTTTTGAGCTTATTCTCACAGGACATTCTAAATAATCATGGTAGACCTAAAAAAAATCTATGTGCTTCCTCTAAATTAAGTCTAGTTGTTGACTTCTAAAATTATAGTGTATAGTTTTATTTTGTTTTAGGTTTTGAGACTATATTTTTCAGTTTTAAGGAGAGAAGGTGTATTACTCCAGAGTTACTAAGAAAGTTCTCAGGGTTTCCCCCCCTCTCTCTCTTTCTTGGTGGGTGTTACATATATAAATACATGAAGATAAAATAAAAATTGTCACAGCCGTGATGCTTTGTACCACGCCCTTCTGATTTGCACAATTTACTGGGAATGAAGGTAGGATGGGGTAGAAACCATTTTGGGAAATAAACCTACATGCTAAATGGTTAAAAAACAAAACAAAGAATGTTTGGTATTTAATTGTTTTAAAATCAAAGTTTCCCGTTTATGATAAAGTGATGGAGTTGAGCAAATTTAAAACTATTCTCTAGCTGCCTCTAAAATCTGTATTATGTAACATAAGAAGAGAATTTTAAAAATCTAACTTATAATTGCATCCTTAGGCCTTTAAGTGCTATTTAGAATAAGATCCCTTGTTGCAGGAATGTGGTGATTAGTTGTTTTTCTGTTTTTCTATCCTTTGCCTTTCTGTGTGTGTGTGTGTGTGTGTGTGTGTGTGTGTGTTACAATGAGCTGAAATTTGACATGCTAGAATCATTCAAGGCAGGGGTAGTTTTAGAGGAAGATGGCTGGAATGAGTGTGGGACCTAGGAACCTAGCAGGGCACATCTGCTCACCTCTTTGAGCATTGAGTTCATAGTGTTTGTTGCAGGCACAGATTTGGTGTGGGTAATCTCTAGGGCGACAGCGAGTAGAACCCTGCCTCCCCCATTGTTCTAGTGTGCCAACCCACCCAGCAGATTGTGTTTCAGGGACAGGCTGCTTTGAGAAATCTCATTATTGAAGTTAATAATATAGCTCTCATATGAATGCCTGGAGGTTTCAGATGTGCCTTAATGAACGTAAATGGTCTTCTTTCAGAAGTTTGCATTACTATGCCATTGTAAACTCTTGTCTTAGGGAACATCCCAAACCATGAGTATAAATCGTGTTAATAAAACTGAAGTTGGTGCTTTATCATTTTGGAGAAATTGCCATTGAATGACAAGAGCACCAATTCTTAAAATGTATTCATCGCAGTATTCAACAATATGTCACCTTTGCCCAAAGGGTTCAGAGGGGCAAAGATTCACCTATTGTGTTAGCTTTAATGTTTCCCAGTTTTTTGACATGCTCATTGAAACATTCTTTGGTTACTGCAAACCGTAGTGATCTGTTTTACTTTCTGTTCTTGCATTCGGATGGCTACATAAAATGGATAGTGATCTGTTTTACTTTCTGTTCTTGGATTCGGATGGCTACATAACATGGAATGTTATTAGAGTAATTATTCAAGTCTCCTTTCTAGCAGTTGTTTCGAGGAATCTGCAATTCGTTTGAAAAGCCTTCATGTTACTTTCTTAGTAGACATTTTAAAGGCTTGTTCCTGCTTCCTTTCCTATAGATTAGAGAAAGTATTCGGTGTCATCTGCCAATTCTTTTGTGATTTTTTCCCCTTTTTTTCCCTTGAATTAAAGTTTTCATGTGGAAAATCTTGCGATGGACTTGTGTTGTGACCTAACCCTGGTTGACTGAGAATGGAGTTCAGAGGAGAGGTGGTTAAGGATGTGGGCACCTTGGAAGGCATAGCAAACCCCTTTCTGTGTGCATTGGGGGGATCTTCACAGGTGTATGTGGATCTTGAATCTGTTGGACCTGTGCCCTCTGCTGCCCAGCTATAAGAGGCCTGCTTGGACCTCAAGCCCAATTGCAACGGATGTTGTTTTTCACAGAATATTTGATGTAATTTATTTGCTACCATTTTATAGTGGTTTAGAAATTTATGCGCAAATGGGCACCTGCTATGTAAGTTAGTTCTGTCATTACATCTATCCTGGGAGACACTAAAATATGACCCTTCACCTTGGTTCTTCAATCAAATTTCTTTGGAGCTGTTCTCCCATAGACTTATTGTATTAGCCAGGGTTCTTTAGAGGCACAGAGCTTATAGAATACATATATACATACACACGCATACTTATATTCTTTTTGTTTTGTTTTTTTGAGTCAGGGATTTTCTGTAGCTTTGGAGCCCATTCTGGACCAGGCTGGTCTTGAACTCACAGAGATCCTCCTGTCTCTGCCTCCTAAGTGCTGGGATTCAAGGCATGTGCTACCACTGCCCGGCTATATACTCTTATTACAGAACTTTTAGAATACATATATTCTGTTGGTAGACAATGTTTGCACAGGAACAGAAAGTCCAAGAATCCTTCAGTCCGGTCCACGAGGCTGGATTTCTCAACTGGTTTTCGGTATACACTAGAATCTGTAAGAACAGTGAAGGAATGGACTTGCAGGCAGGCCGAGAGCAAGCTTCCTCCTTCCATATTCTTCACAGGCTGCCAGCAGAAGGGGTGGCCCAGGTTAAAGGTGACTCTTCCCACCTCAAAAGATCGGGATTAAAGGTGTATCTTCCCACCTCACAAGTTTTTTTTAAGGGAAAAAAATCCCTTGCAGGTATGATTGAAGCTTGATGTCAGCTACTTGTTTTTCTAAAATATGATTTAAATCATAGCATCTTAATGATACATTTTAAATGACAATGATTAAATATGTTTAATGAAGAAGGTTGTGAACTACAAGCAACTAACAAATGCTGTGTGAGAGAGAAGTATTTTTCCCTAGAGAAGAGCATGGTGATTGATAATCCAGTATACTCAGCACTGAGAACATGTGTATGTAGATAGCATTTGGACAAGAAGATTGTATTTATAGTATTTGGGAGTGTGTGTATGTGTACACATATGTGTATGTAACAGCAGGAAAAGAGGCCATGAATTTAAAGGAGGAAGAGCAAGAGGGTGGGCACATAGAAGGGTTTGGAGGAAGGGAAGGGAAGGTAGAAATGGTGTAATTATTTTCTTAAAAGAAAAATTTTAAAACATTTTATGGAGCTTATATTAGCTAGAGAAACCAGTTATAGAAGACACTTTAAGCCCAAGGAATGCTCAACTCCTGGACTCATTGGCCAAAGGAGCATATTTTTAATGCTAACTGACATAGTGTTATGTGAAGAAAAGGGAAGCAAATAAGAACAAATATTAGAAACCTCAAAGACATACCTGAATCAAAGTTACTGGAAATGCCAGGATTATCTGAGGCAGGCAAGGAATGAGTTAGAGATGCTGTGGGATATGTTGTAAGCATCAGCTGGGTGTTCTCTGCCCAGGTGCTCAGCGATTGGCGCAGAAGTAGACCCATTAATGCTCTCGATGAACTGTGAGTTCCACGTTGACAGCTTCAGTTAGGCTAATGGAATTAATCTAGTGAACAGTACCAAATATACTTCTTTTTATGTGCAGACAATCAGGGTTGTTGAGATGGCTTGACAATAGGTCGCAGATGGAGTTCCTGTCTCCCACACTGTCTGGTTGTCTGCATAGTTATTCCATGGCGTTACAGCTAAGAATTGAGTGAGGGCCAGAGAGACAGCTCAGTGGGTAAAGGTGCTTGCCGCTAAGCCTGATAACCTAAGTTAGATCCTCATAAACCACAGGATGGAAGGAGAGAGCCGACTTCTGTAGGTTTCCTACCGGCCCCCACAAGTGCACCGTGGTACACACATGCACGCTCGCAGGTGCATATGCACACGCACAGAGTAAATGAATATGATAAGAGAAATCACAAAGGGAAAAGCAAGTGAGAGCAAACGTTACGTCCTTGGCTAAGTTTTTAATTCTTTTAAAAATGCTTTTACTTGCTTCCTAATTGACATACTGGTCCATCCTTTATGTTCCCTAAGGAGATTAAAAAAGGGGGGGGTAGTTGTTGGGGCTCATGTATTTCCAGTATTTTTGGGAAATGGGTGTGATTCTTATAAAGATGTGGCATTTCCTTGTCACCCAGCTCCAATCCTTAGGAGTCACTGGGCCTTCTCTGCACCCTGCATTCTGCTCTAGTGTGAACTACCCAATGCTTTGCTTGTTTGTTACTGCAAATACCATGTGTGTATGGTAGAAGTTGTAACCAGTTTCTGGATCTGTATGGTACTTGGAGATTCTTCTTTTGTAATTCTGTGACTGCATAGCAGAGCTATGCCACACAAGTCTGAAGAGCAATAGTTTCTGTTGCTAATTGCTGTGTGTTGTTTCTAAAATAATATATTTAGACTTCCTTTAGAATTGCTATTTTCAATAATTATTGTGTTTAATAACTATTAAACCCTGTAAATTAATAAACTCCAGTTGACCTGAGAGACCAATTTAGTGTTGTGCTAGATTACACTGTGTTGATTTTGCATGATTGAAATATTTTTAAAGAGCTAGAAAAAGAGACTGGCTGTTGTCCAATGGTTAAGTATTTTTTTAATGGTTAACATCTAAGATATGTCCTTTAATCTTCTAAAGTCAATATTTTATTATGAAGGCTAAAATGTAACTGCTATGAAATTTTATTGTGAGATTTTATGTGCAGAGCATATTTGCACACGCTTGAATATATATCTTGCTTTTCGTTTCATTTTTAAATGCAAATTCAAAGATGTTTCTGCGCAGGTTAAGGAGCATGAGCAACTCGAGAAGATAAATTTTTTCATTGCAGCAGGATAAAATGTGTAAGAAATTAAATTTTTGTGTAAGAAAAATGTGGTCATGAGATATCAGTGAGGGGACTCTAGAGGTTCTCAACCTTCCCAGTGCTGCAACCCTTTAAATACAGTTCCTCATGTTATGGGAATAAAATAATTTCATTGCTGCTTCATAACTAATTTAGGAACTGTATGAATAGTGATGTAAATGTCTGATATGGAGGATATCTGATATGCGAGTCCTGTGGAAGGGTCATTGGACCCCCAAGGGCTCACAGGCTGAGAACCACTGCTCCAGAGTCACGGGGCAATATGGATGGGTAACGGTGAGAGAAGGCAGAATATCTGAACTTGGCCGCATTGACCTGTTTGGATGGGAAAATAGGGGATTGAAGAACTAAGAACAACTTGTGCTAAGAGAACGAGGTCTCCTTGTACACAGGGGAGAAGAGGACAGAAAAGCGGAGCAATCACAGGGGTGGCTGAGCAGGATGTTAACCACAGTCCTTTAGATGAGCCAGCAGAGAGGATGCACACGTTCTAGTAAGAGAACACAGAAGGGCTTTCTTTTGCCCACAGACTGAAGGCAGTGTAAGATCTAGTGCAAATGGATGCTCTCAGGCTAGCCTGGGATGGAGGATGAAGCCCACCTCTCTCTCAGAGTGTAATATTTAAGAGAGAGAGACCTTATAAAAAATAGTCACAACATTTTCTTCATTCCCAGCTCCCAGTGCACACCACACAGGCATACTAGTACTTTATTTATTTTTTATTATTATTAAAAAATTTTCCACCTCCTCCCCTCCTCCCAATTCCCT
>LOJH01017066.1:0-18677 GCA_001685095.1 Ellobius talpinus
GAAATACATATACATATAACAAGATTGACCTTAAATTTATATCAATAAACCAAGGTTTATAACAATGCAAATTATTCATCTCTATATCATATTCCCTTTAAATGTAAAAGACCATTTATAAACAATATTTGGGAATATGGACATTGTTTTTTCTCTCCAAACTGCTTTATGCCGTATAGGGGCACTGTTAATCAGGTCTTTTATGATGTATTCTGTGTGCCAGGTTCATCAGTCAGCAGTTGAGTGAAGTAATTTTTTGAGGGTGTTTACGGCAACCTTTCAGGAGGGCATGACCCATCACACCAAATTGGTCTGGAAGCAATCCACAGGTTCTCATCCTCTGTGCAAACAAAAGAACCTCTATTCTAAAACAGCATATCCTTAGACCCAAATTCTGAAGTCATAATACCTTTATAATATACATGGTTGTTTGGCCTAGCAGCCCAAACAATGAAACGCCTCTCTGTACTTAGCTCCTTCACAGTCAAAAATTTAAATAAAACACAATAATATACAGAATCCAGACTTTCTGTGAGTTTTCCATTTTTGTGTGGCTTATTTTTACTCTGTTACTTTACTCTGTCTCATTAAAGACTTTACCTTTTTTAAGCATTAACTTTGTTTTATGACTTTCTATACTCTTTTTCTTCTCTCTCCCAAGCCTACGTACATTTATCTAACACTATGACCCATTTAGAGGTCTTTTATATTTGAATCTGTCCTATTGCATTGTCTAATTCTCTACTGTCTTGACAAGCTTTTAAAATGCTAAGCAGCTTGGTTGCAGCTGCTCTGGATGTTAGCTCCACCTCTCTCAAATTTCAAAATCTGCCTTGCAGAGCACTGCACAGCCTGGAAACATCTCTGTGTATGGTGGCGGGAATCTGCCTTGCTCTCCCACCTATGCATGCCTAGTAGAACTGATCCTGCTGCCTGCCCAGGCAGGGAGCACCAAGCCACAGGCATGGTCTCAGCTGCTTTGTTCCCAATCTGGAGTGGGCACACAAACATCTGGGCCCACAAATGCTCGATAGCCAAAGTTCGCACCAGCGGCAAGGCCTAGAAAGCCTCCCTTTAAAATTGTGTGGCTTTTTTTAATTGCTGAGTCAGAAAAATCTCTCTATGGCAGGCTGCCAGAAAACAGCAAAAAAGCTGTGTTAAATAGTATTTTTGTGTCTAGAATTCCTTTTCAAGCCCTCTCAGATTCTACATGGAGTCAGTTTGCCACATTGGAGCACCAATCTGTTGAAGGGAGCTGGGCCCCTTGTTCCATCCTGCCTGGCTAGCTTACACCAGAAATAATCACACAGAAATTGTATTAATTAAATTATTGCCTGACCCATTATCTCTAGCCTCTTATTGTCTAACTCTCACATCTTGATTTAACCCATTTCTAATAATCTGCATTCATCACAAGGTTGAGGCTTATTGGGAAAGATTCAGCATGTCTGACCTGGCAGCTCCATGGCAGCTCTCTCTCTGCTTTCTTCTTCCCAGAATTCAGTTCTGTCTACTCTGCCTACCTAAGCTCTGCCCTATTAAAAGGCTAAGGCAGTTTCCTTATTCAAACAATGAAACTAACACATAGAAGAACCTCCTACACAAAAAAGTCACTGTAGTTTCTGAATTAGTCACCTCAAACATTTGAAAAATGCTTAATAATTTCCTGTTTCATGTATTCTTTAAGAATACATACTTATTCACTTTCTAAATCTGTAATTACTTATATATGAATTTATCTGCCAAAATTTATTCATATTAATTAGAAAAGATCAGTATCAGTTTTTCCTTGCAAACTTAATTTTGAATATTTGGCCCATTTTCACATATAAGAACAAATCATAAAAATACTATGCCTAGTAGAACATGCTATGTATAATTCAGGAGAAAAAGTGAGGAATTTTTGGCAATGTCAATATGTAATTTTCTTTTAAAAGTCTCATCATATTCTCCCATCAAATGATGAAAGAAGAATGAAGCTATGAGTACCCTTTAAAGTATAAGTAGGAATGTATAGTCAATTGATATTATAATGACAAGGCAAGGCATATGTCAACAAAATTTTTCCCAAATGATCCATTAATTGCTTGGGTTCATTTTTTTGTTCGGAAAACTAATCCACAGGCTGAGTCAAAAAACTTTTATTGTCTTTTTGGGAAGCATTTAGCCTAAATTTTATTACAGGAACCTTCCTTGATCATTAGTCCTTAGAAGCCAAGTTTCTGAATCTATGGCCTCCATCAGTCAATCTTGTTCTCTAGAGGAATCTGATTAGAATTAGGGTGACACAGTTGAGATTTCTGAGACTTCTATTTCCAGTTCATTTGATAATGTTGGACAGACTAGGCAAAGAAAATCATTCCTATACTGAACATTAGACTTGCTGAAATACTTTAGAAAAACCTGCCATCCCATTGACATCTAGAATATGATTTAAGAAATTGATTTCAATTTTGTTTTATAAAGATCATCAGAGCAGTTTTTCCAAAAGGATTATCATTCTCATTGTTGGAAGGCTCTGGATTCTATGGGAGAATTCTCACATTGAGACCAGCTGGTTCTATACTATTATCAAACATTGGCTCAAGTAGGTAAAATCCCTGAGTCTAAGAATTTGCATTTCTAACACTTGCAAAGGTGATGCTGATCAGGGGCAATCTCTATATTATATATTCTCAATATGCCATTGAGAATCCCACTTGATTTTGGACTAGGAATAACCATGAAAAGCTTTAGGTTAATGGTCTTTTGTTAATAATAGATGTTATAAGTGTCTCTGAGTTAGCATGCAATGGATTGAATTTCTGGGTTTGAATTTGCACAGGCATTATAGACAGTATCATTGATAGTTCTTCAAGATGCCACATTGGACATCAGTGCTTCAGTCTATCTTTTGGCCTTTGAACACTTAAGTATGAATCTGAACTTTGCTTATTGAAACAGTGAGAGTTGCCTATGGTCAATGTGGAGAGATGTGTTAAAGGCTTACATTTTTCTTTTTCTTCCATCTTTACTTCATGAAAATTTATTGAAATATATAAATATTCCATGTGTGAAAAGAAAATTATGATAAAAATAAAATATTTTCTAAGGTTTCACACTGAAGATGTGACAGATCTCAGACTGCAAAATCTTTAGCTTTAAACAACATGAGCTGGAGTATTTAAAACAAATGTAATTGCTATTCTTGTGTATTTATGCCCAGGTTAATCTTCTTGAGAGTGAACCTCAAGCAATGGCAGTGGATAGTTACTAATTTGTGACAGTTATTTCATGTCACTCTCCTTCCTCTCAGGAAAAATGCAATGTACCTCCATAATGCTTTTAGCTGGCAGTGTGTCAGTGCAGTGGCTGTAGTTCAGAATTAACTCTGAATGATGATGCATGTTGGAAGTCATGAAAATTCAGAGACTCCAGAAGGTGAAAACACACCTACTTGATCATAAGCCCCTAAACACAACCCATAGGCACAAGTAGGGTACTTCATGATACTTTTACAGATGTTATCCTGGGCTCTAGCAAGAGATCAATCAAACTATAGTAGCAAACAATGGAAAGTCTGCTTGACTATCCATTTAATGGATAGATTATTTTTCTCTCTCTCAGGCTAAATACTGTGGTGTGTACTGGTTTCTCCTGTAAAAGGTAGCATGACAGTAAATTCTTTACACACACACACACACATAACAGAGTGAATGAACCACGAAGAAATGCTAACATAAGATATCAGGGGTGATTACTGTTATTAAGATAAAAAAACAGATCATACATGTAGAGGGAGCTGGAGGAAGCTTCATAAGTGATTGCTTCTGAAGTCATTTTTGCTACTTTGGAGCCTTCAGTGGTCAAATGAATTTCTCTCAACACAGCCGCATGGTAAGAGCACTACTCACTTTGGAAATTTGGTGATTCTTAAATGCTAGTATGCATTATGATGACCTGCAGGACTTATGAAATTGTAAATGTCTTGAAGCCTGTAATACCTCCAGAATATCTAAGTAGAGAATAGGTAATTTCTATGCTGCTGATTTGAGAGCCATACCCAGAGTCACCAAATGAACATTTAAACAGCAATTGTATGAGTTACTTCACCCACATAAATTGAAAACTTACAGATTTCTGAAATAATATTAGTTCCTAATTTCAGAAATGCCAGAAGAACAGCAATTTCCTCATTTTGTGTTCAAATAAGTCTTCTCTTTGGATGCTTTTCACTTGAAATTAGACTCTTTTATATGTCTTAAAATATAAAAGGAAATCAAAATTTGAATGAAAACGAGTTTAAATGTGCATACTCATACATTGTTTTTATTGTTGTCCATGCTAGGAGTCAAACAGAAGGCCCTTCATATGCTAAGCAAGTACTCTGCTACTAAGCAACATTAACAGTCAGTTTTTCTATACCAGTTGAATGAAAGTCTAATTAAATCAATAAACTGATCACAAGACATACTGAAGCTCCAAAATCATCTACTATATTGCTGAAATAAATATACAGGGTTCTGGTTATATTCTCCAACATACACACACACACACACACACACACACATATATGTAAAAGTAATGAAACTGCATATGAAGGATATTTTTTTTCTAAAAGCTGTTTAGTCCCTGAAAAATCTCTCTCTCCATATATATTCATATATATGTGTAATGTCCTAGATAATTATGAAAATTTTTAAATACACTATTTTAATTAAGGATAATATATTGAAAATATAAAATATTTAAAAGAAAATGCATTAAAATATTTTTTGAAAAATAAATCAATATATTTGTTGTATTTTTATTATGTTCAAATGTTCTTTTGGATTGTATTTAATATTCAGAAAATATTTTTCATCTTGAGACATTAATATTGAATATTAACATTTTTATGACCATTTTGTGATATCTTTCTGTTTTGTCATTGGCTTTATGGAATGTTATAATTTGGTTATGCAAGCTCTTGCAAACTGGCCTTTAAGTTAATTACTCACTTTGAAAATTCAATTTCAGCATTTTGGTTTTTAGTAAGTTGAGTTACACACAGACTCTGGTGGACACATTAACTTTAACTGCTCATTATCTCTCCCCTTGGTTGTTAATTCGCAGAGCATTTTTTTTTGAGAATTACACTACTGCACCCTTTATTGGTGAAGTTTATGTGAAGATAATTACTTTGGTAGCTTTATTGTTGCTACATAAACTAAACAGATCAAAAAGACTATCATATTCAAATGTCATATGGATTTACTGATGTCAGTTTCATTTTTAAATAAATCTTTTATTTTGCTCAAATTTAGAATAGTGACCCTATTAATATAATACAAATATCTATCCCAAGTCTACTATTTTACTTTTTTTTCACCAATTCAATTCTTTGGTTCATCCCGATTAGAGGAAATTCTATTAGTTGCATTGGCATCACATTCACAGGACGAATGCCTGAAAAGATGTTTGTTTTAGTGACGAGAACACTATTACTGGTTCCACTTGTGCTGCATAACCCAATCTGGCCAAAATGAGGGCTATCAGATTACTGATTTTGACTTTGTTGATATTGTACCCTCTTATTTTTGCATATTTAGAATGCTCTTTCTGTAAATGTTGAGTGTCTTTCCTAAATCTCCTATACTTTCTTCTATTATGATCTCACATTACTGCTTTCTTCTGCAGAATTTCTTAAACTCTTCCTTTAAATAGCATATTGAAGTGGAAACGTTGGTGCTAGATTCCCTTATGTCTTAGGTTTGCTGATTATAAACTCAGTACTATAGTCTCAGTGATTTACTTGAATATGTAGGCCAGATTCAATTCCAATAACCCATTAGCAAATCCACTATCTTAACTGGATAAAGAGTGTTTGAGCATATTTTAAAATCCTGTGAATCAGGGCTAGAGAAATAGTTCAGTAAGTTAAGAGCTCTGGCTGCTTTTTGGATAATATTGGTGGGTCCTGTACATGATGATTCACAGATATCTACCTCTAGTTCCACAGGAACCAATGCCCTCTTCTGGCATCTGTGCACACTGAGTACAGTAGGTATATTTGAATACATCCAGGAAAAGCACTCATATGTATAAAAATAAAAATAAAGAAAATATTGAAGAAGAAAATAAATCCTGTAAATCAATCAAATTCCTGACAAAACATTTTGAAATGGCTACTATTTGGAGTTTCAAATATGTATCAGTCAACATAATTACAGTTGATAAAGCCTTAATACAAGAAAGATTTATTTCAGTTACTCAAAGTTTTTTCTAGCTCAAATTTAACCCATTATTTTCATCAGTAACTTTTGTGTGTGTACAAATGAAAAAAAAAACAAAATAAGTAAATTGGAATTAAATAAATTAAAATCATTTTATTTAAGTCCCTGTCCCCCATCAAGAAAGGGAAAAAAGCCATGTGTTGTGATGCATACCTTTATTCCCAGTACTTAGCAGCTAGAGGAAGATCGATCCCTGTGAGTTCAAGACAACCTGTTCTACAAAGTGAGTTTCAGGCCATCCAGGGGCTACATAGTTAGAACGTGTAGAAAAATAAAGAACCCTCTACATTTATAACCATATTACACAAACAAATGACAATGACATAGCCACTGAAATCACAAGAACTATATGTTACCTCTTCTTAATAGGTTTTCAGGCTAAATTTTGTTTTATCAATCAGATCAGTTGAAATCAATGAGTACTAACTGTGCAAGCTTCCTAATATATGTAGAATGGTTTGTGGTGGTTAAACTGTTTTCACATAGTGTCTTATTTTGTGTTTCTATTGCTGTGAAGAGATAACATGACTACAGCAACTATTTCAAAGGAAAACATTTAATGGGGTCACTTACAGTTTGGAGGTTTAGTCCAGTATCATCATGGTAGGACATAGTACTGTGCAGAAAGACATGGTGCTGGAGAAGTAGCTGAGAGTTTTATATCTTGACCTGAAGGCAACAGGAAGTGGTCAGTCTCATTGGGTCTTGGCTTGATCATATCTGAGACCTCAAAGCCCACCTCCACAGTGATACACTTCCTCCAACAAGGGCCACATGTATTCCAACAAAACAACACCTCCTAATAGTGCTACTTTCTATGAGCTCATGGGGCCAATTATATCCAAACTACCATACACAAGGTATATCTCAACTGCAAACTGTATTCTGAGTATGGTCTGCTTGAGTTTAACAGAATACAATTTTTCTTTTAACAGTTGCTTCTATTTTAGTAGACCATTGTACTTTTCTCACAAACTGAAGGACAATTTTAGTTTCTGATCATGTAGACATTATTTAGGATCCCCTCATAGAGTAGAAAGCTATTTAAAAATTTATCTAGATTTAAATGAGCAACATATATAAGAACATAGTACATAATCAAAAACAAAATGCTAGAACACCCAGAGAGATGGAGTGGGGATCCACTTCCTATTCCTAGTCTTTGGAGGCTAGAGGAAAAATAAGTCTTCCTAAAGAACAATAAGATCTATGACCATGGTAAACATGGATACCCAGGTGGGGTTGTGAATATTTAGGTGACTAAAACATAAAAGTTAAATTTAAGTGGTATTACCAAAATAGACCATGAATCCCTCTAGGAAAATGTACAGAAAGTGAGAAAATGCATTCTTCAAGGTCACGTCAAATGAGAAGAATCTTCTTTACCAGGGTCTCTCAAGGACTCATACCAGTGAGAATGAAATATAAGAATTAAAAGTATTGCTCTAGTGATAAACTAAACAACACGCCTCTTCACTAATCCATCAAAACATAGTATTCTACAGTATTTCATCATTTTTGGAAGGGTGTAACCTTTATTTCTTCATTAGATTTGTAGTTGCACTTCAATTATATTTTAATAAAGCTTGCCTTGGGATCAGGAAAGTACAACAACTACAATGGTCAGTCTTACAGCCAGGTGGTAGTAACTTAGGAAAATGAGACCTCATATTTTATATTGTAAGCACTGATGCAGAGAGTTCAAACTGGAAGTAGCAAGAAGAATTTTATCTCTCAAAACAGTTCCCTAGTGTTGTACTTTCTCCACCATGAATGTACCCTTTCAAACTCTCCAAACAGCACCACCAACTGAGGAGCAAATGTTTAAACATCCAAATCTATGTGATGACATTTTTCATTCAAACCACTAAGAAACAGAAAAAAAGAGCTAATACAGCCTATAAACCCAGTTAACTGGAAGACCAGCTCTGGAATATATCAAATATAATGCCAGGTTTGGTTACATAATATCTCAAAGCAAGTGAAAAGGGGCTGGATGTGTTAGCTTATTAGTGTTTTGTTTGTTTGTTTGTTATGCTAAACATAAGCAAGACCCTAGGTTCAACTCAAATTGCAAATAATAAAGGGGTCTAAAGAGATCACTAAGCAGTTAAAAGCACATGGGGTAATTGCAAAAGACGAGTTTGGTTCTCAGCATTCACATGAAGTTACTCATAACCACTTGTAATTATAGCTCCAGGGTATCCAATGACCTCTTCTGACTACCATAGGTATTTCACACATGTGTAAAAACATTCACATATATTCTCTCACAACATACTTAAAATCTTTTTAAAAAAAATAGTTTAAAATTAATGAAGAGAAAAATGAAAAACTACAAAGTAGAAAAGCAGATGCATCTTGAAACTATATTATATGAAAAATACATTTAAAAAGAAAAATATCACATTTTCTCTCGTTTATGTATAGCTTACCATTTAAGCTTCATATATATGCATATATGTGGGTCTGAGTGTGGATATATGTCTTGAAACTGGAAAGAGGTGCACCAACCTTTTTCTTTTAGGCCACCAACCTGCTTCAAATCATGACACAGAGACTTCTTACTAGTTATGAATTCTTGGACTAGTTTAGGTTTGTTTCTAGCTAACTCTTTTAACTTAAATGAACCTCTTTCTCTTTATCTACCTTTTGCCTTGGAGTTGCTTACTTTCTTTCTATATACCTGACTTTCACTGTTTCTCATGTCAGTCTTTCTGGCAGCTGCCTGGTTCCTTGACTATGGTGTCCCTCTCTTCTTATTCTCTTCTCTCTTCTCTCGCATTCCTAGATTTCTCTTCCTATTTATTCTTTCTGTCAGCCAACCCTGCATCTCTCTCTTTCTATCTAGTTATTGGCCATTCAGCTCCTTATTAACCCAATCAGGTGCTCTACACAAGCAAGGTGAAACAAATGCATCACATCTTAATATAATTAAACACACATCCTCACAGTGCTAGACAAATGCAGCGTAAACAAATGCAACACAACTTTATACAGTTAAAGTAATATTCCACAGCAAAACAAATGTGCCACATGTTTACATAGTTAAAATAATATTCCACAACAAAGAGATTTTAAAGAACATGGATAGAAAGGGTATTATGTGGTAATGCATTTGATCTGAAAGTAGAATAAGGGATAGTATAAATAAAAAGGTATAACCACTGGGGCAGAGGAATTAGAAAGAGAAGTAGAAGAGGTGAATCACAAAGTTTGTATGAAAACACTACAATGAAAGTCATTTGTATGCCATCTATAAAACAAATAGGGGTTGGAGTGTTGTCTTAGCAGTTAAGTGAGCTTCCTTTTCTTTCAGAGGACCACATGGATGATTTTCCTATATGTTGTTTTGATGTGCTTATGCCTGTGCCATTCAAGCCTGTCAGCATATTTTCAATCTAATGTACCAAGGTCAAATGCACCCTAGAGATGTTTCTTAATGAAATTTTTAGGCAGGTCTGTGTTATTGTACAGTAGACTAAACAAACTGATGAGCAGCACATTTAAAATCTATCTTATGCAATTTCAGAATGGTTTGGGATTTTGTTACCAATTTTCTATAAATTTATATTAGTAAATAATATTATAGAAATGGAGACACCCATTGTTATGAATGTGCTATAAAATTTAAGAGGATTTTACTTCAGGTAATTAAAAATAATAAAATAGATTAGTTAAGTTATTAACTATTTTTTAAAATAATGATGTCTTGAGATATTTACAATTATAGCAAAACTCTAGTCTTTTTTAACATAATAAAATTTGGTACAAATTATAATTTTATTATTTGTGTAATTTCAATCTCATATTTATTGTGTCTTTCTCATATTTCTCTATGAATTTATCAGTTGGTTCTTTCTATATTTCATTTTGCTTTATTCTTCTCATTTCCCTAACACATTAGTGGTGCTTACTTTTTGTGTGTTTTGTTTGTTTTGAATTTCTCATTTTGTTTCCCAAATCTGTCATTTGGGTGTTTTATAGTGTCTTATTATTTATTACCTATATACAATTAATAACTAAATTAATAACTTTTTCCATGCCTCAATTAATGACCTATTTTTATTCTGTAACTGCTTTAGATCCTTCCACTTAGTTCACCCTAGAATTTTTACAAAGCATATATGAGAGAGTTTCATAAATCTCTTTGCTCCTCTCTACTATCTATCACTCTAGCCACTAATAAAAAAATAGCTTTAGCACTCTGGACCAGTGGTTCTCAATATGTGAGCCAAGATCCCTTTGGAAAACACCTATTTACAAAAATATTTACATTACGATTTATATGAGTAGCAAAATTATAGTTATGAATTCCCATCAAAATTAATTTTATGGTTTGGCATCACCAAAACATGAGGAATTGTGTTAAAGTGCAGCAGCATTAGAAAAGCTGAGGATCACTTCCTAGACAATGATAGATATCCAGTACACATTCTGAAATGATAAAAACTGTCTATGTCTTAGTTATTCAACACACTAGCCAATAGAGAACTATTGGATAATTAAAAATTAGTTGGTGCAAAAGTGAGATTGAATATTTTATTAATTGTAATTACTTTTAAATTTGAATAGTTATCTATGGTTACTTTGAATTAACTATTCTTCGATATTTTCTGTCTGAATTGATTAAGTAACTTTGGAATAATTGCCCCATCTAATCAATCTTAATCATATGTTATATGCATACCTCAAAATATGCAAGTAATCAAACTATGGCTTTCATATATTACAGTTTTACCTTTTTGTACAGGTATATCATAAATTTATATTGCTGTTTAAAATGTTCACCAAAACCAGTTATTAGAAAATTTTCAAATAATTAACATCTTCTGTTTTTTTAAAATAAAGCAATCAGAAATGTTACCACCATGTGCAACAAAACATTATGAAGTGTTTACGTTAGACCAGAATGTTTTGTAAAATTGAAAAAAAATCTGCCATTTGTATTTGCCTCTGAACACAATTCAAGCAAACTGTTAATTATTATCAAGGCACCATGGATAATGATCCTTCAAGAGCTTGGAAACAATAAAATTTTCAGTTAGTAATATATTAAAAGCAGATATTCCAAGTAATATTTTGTAAGTTCTCTTGGGAGAACTCTGAGTTCATATTTTTCAAAGAAAAATCATTCCAAAATAATAGATTAGTTTATTTCCAACATAAATGTAATCCAAATATTCTGTGTTATATTTTCAATAATAAATATTTCTCTTTTTTTACTATAGAAATAAATTATTCCTAAGTGAATACTTCAAAGTGGGCCCTACTAATGATGACATGAAATAGGATTAAGTAACTAAGGAAGGCACATATGATATACTTGAAATAAATTTCCTTTATGAAACCCAACTCACCATGACCAGGTGCAAGATAATAATTTCATTTATCAATAAGTAATGGTAACACACAAACGACTCCGGAGTTCCTTAGAGCCTGAGTTACATAACAACACTAACAGTACAATTTCTATTTTGGCAAAGGTAAATTTCAAGCAAATACATTTTCAGTAGAAAAACTCAGAACGTTTCAAATACTGTTTTAGAAATTGTATTGTAATGTTGCTTTGCCTGTCCTCATACTCACTATGTAGCCTGGTCTATCATCAAACCCATGACAATATTTTTGCCTCAGTTTCCAAGAAAGGTGGGGTATAGGCATGTACCATCATGTATAATGGCAATTGGATATTTAGGAAATAACTCACATCACAAAAACCAAATAATAGAACTTATTTATTACAATGCAAAAGAGACACAAATGATTAGTATTTAAAATATATGCGGCACTTGCACATTAAAAATATAAAGATATTGCTCAGTGGTGGTGGCATATTCCTTTAATCCCAACACTCAGGAGGCAAAGGCAGGTGGATCTATGTCAGTTTGAGGCCAGCCTGTTCTAGAGATTGAGCACCAGGACAGGCTCCAAAGCTACACAGAGAAACCCCATCTTGAAAAACCAAAAAATAAAAGCAAACAAAATAATCCCCAAAAGCAAAGATATATAATACAATATAAAGGAAGTTAAACAACAAATATTATACATACATTCACATAAATATATACCTTCAGTGACATACTTATCAGAGGTTTAAATGAGTAAGTATATACTCATATATTATGAAACAGAATTGTAATGTCAATTCCTGAAGCATTTATATTCTATTAGCACTAACATCTAAAAATATAAATTTCACTTTTCTAGCATGTATGAAACTCTGAGTCTACTTGGTAAACTGCAAGCAGGAAATCAAGTTTCAGAGAGTTATTTAGCATTTTATCACTTATATAAAGCTGAAAACTGTGGGACTAGCCTACATTATTAATGGAGCCCCACAAATGGGAAACTTAAGAAATATAAACAACGTCTTCTGGATAGTGTGTGATTCTGCACTGAAAAGTCTCAGTTAAACCATTTATTTCTTCAACAACTAGGACTTCTCAATGGGGCAAAATGTTAACTAAGCACCTTGGAAAATCAAATGTGTGACTTTTAGAATTTGTGTTATGGTGGGGGTAAGTGATGAGCTTGTATTTCACAAAGTGTCTTGCAAAATATGAACTAGCCAGAGAGTGAAAACTGGGAAATATGGCTTAAGCTGCAAGAATAAGTCCAGAATGAACTGGGATGAGAGGCTGAAGCAGGAGAAACATGGCTTTAAGGCTTGTCTCTCCTATGTCATCTTCCTCTGACTTAAAATATATTTATGAAGATGAAGGAGTAAGGCAAGGCTGAAAAAAAGAAGAGAAACAATTCGTTACTGAATAAATTTATGGTAGTTTGATAATAATAATGAAAGGTGAATTTAATTATAAATTGATACTATTCATATCATTGAAAAAAATTGAAGAAATACTTTATTTTTTAATATTTTCTGAAATTCAGTGTGTATTTTCCAATTATACAACAACTAAGTTCAGACTAAACACATTTATAATGTTCAGTAGCTAATGTGTACTGTGTTTTTTAAACAGGCAGCTTGTTTATATTTTTACATATTTCAATTATTTATTCATGTATACATAAAGAAAAGAAGATAATGATGTAAATGAGTTAGGTCACCAAAAAGGAATAGTATTTTCTTTTGTGACTCAACTACTGTGCTGGCTGGTTTTATGTCAGCTTGATACACGTTACAGTCATTGTAGAGGAGGGAAACTCAACCAAGAAAATGATTCTATAAGATCAGGCTGTAAGCCAGCTGTAGGGCATTTTCTTAATTAATGGTTGCTATGTGAGGGCTCCGCGTATAGGTGGTGTTGCTATCCCTGGGTTGGTAGTCCTGGATTATATAAGAAAGCAGATGAAGCAAGCCAATAAACAGAACTCCTCCATGGCCTCTGCATCAGCTCTTGCCTCCAGTTGTCTGTCCTGTCTACACTGTTGATTTCTTGTCCTGACTACTTTCAGTGGTGAACAGTCATATGAAAGTGTAAGCGAAATAAACTCTTCCCTCCCAGTGTTGCTTTTTCATGGTGTTTCATCACAGTACTGGTAAACCTAACTAGGACAACTATCTTATTCACACTTTCTTATCAATGTGAAATCTCAAATTTGGGAGTATCACTTCATATGAAGTCTAGTCACAGTATGAAGGAGTAATAAAGCAATTTAATACAACATTCATTTCAATTTACCAATTCTTGTACTGCAATGTAATGTCTTTGGCGATATACGTATATAATTGCAGACAGTAAGTTTGATATTATTAAAAGAGGTGTTTTTTCCTAAGAATAATCTTTAATACTACTTTTTATTTATGCAAAGTAATTATGATAAATTAGGATACTCAAAATACTTCATTTAAACAAGTCAGCTTCTCTCTTTTAACTTGACACACACTATGGCCTGTTTCAATTCAGTGTAACACTACTCACTTGTGCCTTACTCAGAACAAAGAGTCCATGATCAGTGTCTTAAATCAGTATTATTAATTCTGATTTACATACTTTTCTTGCTACAGATATTCTGGAATAAACTTTGCTTTGGGGAAATTAATTTTAAAAATAGGATTATTGAATAATTGTCCAATAAATGTTAATCAGATAATTATGGTAATATAGAAGCCCACCTTTCCTGATCTGCTTACATGAAAAGGATACAATTATCATGAAATAAAACAAATCAAATAATTGTTGTCTTTTTGACTATATTAATGAAAAATAGCTTCAAAATAGTTATTAAAATGTTATGTTTCATCATTCAGAAAACAAAAACATTGCTTATATAATTTAATCTATTTTTTAAACCTTTCAGTACTGTGTATTGTGAAGAATGCTTGGTATACTCCATTATGTTATTCTAACTTCATCACTTTTCCTTTCCTTCCATCATCATGGCCAGTTATTATGGGGAGTTTGCTTCTGTTTTGAAAATACAAAATTAACACTTTAACACATATTCTTGATATAATAACAAAGCCTTTTGTTGTTCTCAATTTACAGGGACAATTGAGAAGAACAGATTGTCAAATGAAATGAGATGGTAAGCGGTAAAATTTGTTTAAATATAGAAGTGTACTCCTCAATAATTTTTACCAAAGATGAACCATCTGCTTTATAACAATAAATCATTGGTTGTGTATCATGCTAACATACTTATTTGATGAATCTGGCCAGGTTGAAGAGAATGGGTCAGTAATTATGAGCATGTGCTTATACCAGATAATCTGAGTTTGACTCACAGCACCAGTGTTCATCATTTTAAACTGCCAGTAAGTCTAGAACCATGGAATCCAGTACCCTCCATGGCTATATGCACAAATATGGCGTACAATACACATATGCACATGCACACATAAATGAGAAGTAACTTGTAAAAAATTTGTTTTACTAGAGTTATCAATTGAATATAATATTATAAAATTTCCAGGAAGCTACCTGACTTTTCTGTTAGTGATCTTTTGATGGATGGACTGCCTTAATTCTTTCATAATTCCCCAATGCAAAGTGTTTAAAGGTATCTTAGAAATGATGATAAATGTTATGGGGTATATTATTGACCACACAGATGTTTAAAGGTTTAGAATACTCAGAAAATATCCATTCAACTCTTAAGTCATCAATTGCCAAATTAAGTAAAAATCTGCCATGTAGTCTTAGGGTTCTTTACCAGAAAATTAAAATTATTACTGTTTTATATGTAACCAAATAGAATGTCAAATGTGATATGTGATACTTGCCTCATCTTTGAAAAATAATCTTGTTTTAGTTCTGATTAACTAGAAAGAATTAAACTTTGAAATAATCTTCCATTATTTTTTGATGCCTGACTTCCAGTAATAATTAATTATACTTCTCTGTCTCATAAGTTTGTAATTATAATCAAATGTTACATATGCAATACATTTATTTTTTAATATGTAAAACAAAGTAAGTTCAAAACACAATGGGGTAGGAGAGATGACTCAGCAATTAAGACTGTGGTCTGCTGTTCCAAAGGAACTGGGTTTTAGTCCCAGCACCCACATGGTGGCTCAAAACTATCTGTAACTTCAGTTCCAGGGGATCTTTTTTCCTCTTCTGACCTCTGCAAGCACTATGCGTGTACTACACTTACATGCATACAGAAAAAACACTCATCCACATAAAATATTTGAAAAACAAAGAAAATAACCAAAAAAGACATAAAGGTACTAAGCAATATGATAAATATTTGACTTGTGTCTTCAAACTCCAAAGAAATAGTTTGTTTCTGAAAACCCTTTTGACTTCTCAATTAAATAGGACTTATTTTGATCCATGGTTTACAAATTATTAATTTATATTGAATTTCTTTGGCACACAGTTTTCCTTAATTCCAGTCTTGTTATTTTATTCATTTTAGAAGACTAAACATTCTTAAGTGCAGTGACTATACTTTAATCTCTAAAACATTTTTTTCAACTTAAATGTTTATGTTATATGGAGTTGATGTTCAGTCAATAATGGCTTGAATTAAATAAAATTTTCTGACTATTCTGAGATTAATCATGTCATGCTTTATGGATAGAATTTAATATATAACTCATTTTCTTCAAAGAGAAACAATCCAGATGGATTTTTTTTCATTTAAGTGGTTAACACTTTTATATTTATTCTACATTTCATGTGTTCATTCTGTTACATCTCTCACCTTAATGAGTTGATAATGTCACCAAATGGTTTTTGGCTATATCAGAACGGGTATATGTAGGAAGTAACTTGAATTCCTTTATGAATACTTATGAATACATAATAAGTTTCTAATGTAGGAAACAGGGAGTTAATGAAAATACATTCCCTGACAAAATAACAAAAAGAATGTATTTAAGACAATATAGTGTTCCCCTTCAGAAACATATCTATCTAACTTCAACACACCATACACACACATACAAACCCTGTTTTGTTTTAGTACATCTATGAATTTATATAGATAATTTTAACTTGCCTTGATTGTTTTCTCAGCTTGAAAGAATATTGCTAACTTGTTTTTGTACATTTGTCTATATCTGAAAAGTAAGTGTTGCTGTTTTACATTGAAGAACTGTAAGAATATAATTGTACTCGTTTAGAGATATATAGCAACTTTAGTTTCTGTGCATTAACTTGAACACTATTCTCTGACTACTAGAATATAGGTTTTCAGATACTAGACCAGCTTTCTATTTTCATATTAATCCCTCTCTTTATATCTGTCTGACCTCAGTATGATACCAAACCTGTGTTTTAGTTTCTAAATTCACAAACAATTTTTAAAGATTATTTATTTTTTTAAAAAACAGTCTTTTCTCATTTTACATCCCAATCCCAGGTACCTCTCCTTCCCCTCTGTCTGCTTCCCCACATTCCACCCACCGCATCCCCCATACATTCCTCGGAGAGGTTAAGGCTTTCCATGAGAAGTCAACAAAATCTGGCACATCACTTTAGGCAGGACCAAGGCCCTCTCCCTTATATCTAGACTGAGCAAGGTATCCATTCAAAGAGAATGGGCTCCAAAAAGCCAGTTCAAGCATTAGGAATAAATCCTGGTCCCACTGCCAGTGACCTCACAGACAGTGGCCCAACAAACTGCTCCAGGTGCACAACTGTCACCCACATTCAGAAGGCCTAGCTTGGGCCTATGCAGGTTCCCCAGCTGTCAGTCCCTAGTCAGTGAGCTCCCACTTGTTCAGGTCAGCTGTTTCTGTGGAAATCTCTCTCCATCATGGTCTTGACCCCTTTGCTCATAATACCACTCCTTCCTTTCTTCACCTGGACTCTGGAGCTTGGCCCCTTGCTAGCTCTGGCTCTGTGCATCTGCTTCCATCATTTGCTGGATGAATTTTCTATGATGACAATTAAGGTTGTCATCAATCCGAATACAGGGCAAGGCCAGTTAAAGTACCCTCTTCACTATTGCTTAGGGTCTTAAATGGAGTCATCATTGTGAATTAGTGGGAATTTCCCTAGTGTCAGATTTCCTCTGAGCCCCATATTGGCTCCCTCAATCAAGATATCTCTTTACTTTCTCTCCCTCTCTGTTCTTCCCCCATTTCAGCCATCCCGTTCCCTCATGTTTTCCTACCCTTTCCATTCTTCTCTTCCCCTCATTCGTCATAGATTTTAATTTACCTTCATTCTGAGTGTGTTGGTTTATGGGTGTGTTTTGGGAAAGAACACAATATTAGCTTAATGCTCTCTATCATTTATTACATGTTTCCTTTCATAAGTTGATTAATATTTATAAGACTTCCTTGTATTTTCATGATGAGTACAGTAATAGTTATAAAAGACTAAATAAATATATGCATTGTGATTATGATACATAAAATCTTACATGTCAATAATGAAATTAATTAAAACCAACAAGTATTTATTTTGTTTAGTTTGGGTATAGGCTTTACTATTTGCAATAAGGAATGTAAAATTCTGTGGTCCAAGTTTCTTAACCATGCTTAAAATATACAGTAGATTTAATTTTATTTTCTTTATGGTATAGAGACATAATTTCTTAGAAATGCAGTATTAATAGCTAATATTATGTATCAAACAAAATATAATTTGGACATCCTTTATGGGTAAGTTAAGATGTTCTTTACTATAGGGATTTTAGTAGTCTAAATGTTTGTTCTTGAAATCCTTTTATCTAGGAATGAAGGCAAAAACTAAGTAGTAAAACTGAAACAATTGAGAGTAGTTTTTTAAAAGTACAGACATTAGTAATTACTAGACTGTAGGCAGAACAAAAGAAATCATGTCTTTGATGATGAGGGAAAAAATTCTCAAAGTGTTGCACTTTCATCTGAACAGTAACAAAGGGGCAGTTAAAGCAAATAGAGAGCAGTATGTATGGGTTCTGTGATGGGGAAAGGGAAACTATGAAGTATTTATGAGACAATAGAGGGGTTACTTAAAAATATAAACTATGTTCATAGCAGCATTGTTTGTCATAGCCAGAACCTGGAAACAACCT
>LOJH01017067.1:978-22786 GCA_001685095.1 Ellobius talpinus
ATTTCTTTATTCATTAACCAATGAAAGCAACACATGAACAGAAGAACCTCCTACCACTTCCTGTTTATTTAGGTAATATTATATCCTTCTGCGGTCTTTGATGGAGTTGAAGAATTGATAGATATAGTTTTCCTTAGTTATGTAAAGGATAAATATAGTAACTGTAATTCTTGCTTGATCCCTGTTTTGTTGTATGTAATTTTACTATGTTAATGNCTTTTTATTTAAACAGAAAAGGGGAGGTGATGTGGGATTCCCCTCTGTATACTGCGAATATCATTGATTAATAAAGGAATTGCTTTGGGCCTACAGCAGAGCTATAGGGGAACTGATATAGGCAGAGAAAACTAAAATGAATGCTGGAAGAAGGAAGGCACAGTTAAAGAGAAGTCATGTAGCCCCACCAGAGACAGATGCCAGAACTTTAGTCAGTAAGCCACTGCCACATGGCGATGCACAGATTAATGGATATGGGTTAAATTAATATGTAAGAGTTAGCCAATAAGAAGCTAGAGCTAAGGGGCCAAGAAGTGTTTTAAATAATATAGTTTCTGTGTGATTATTTTGAATCTGAGCTACTGAGCTGCTGGGAACCAATAAGCAGCCTTCCTCCAACACTAGACCTCACTCTCCTCCCAATTTTCCTGCTTCAGTAATAATGTAGGAGAGTTAAGGATCTCACACGGCATACAAGCAGACAGATGACAGTGCACTCCATAGCATGAACATGCAACTGTGACGTGGGTGATGGGAAGATGATTGACACCACATGAGCTGTGATGACCCACCTGAAGAAAGGCAGAGACCCAAACATGGTTGGACTTAGGACAAGCAACCGCAAAGTATAGCATCTTGGCATCTGAGAAAATGGTAGAAGCAAGAAAGTGTCTCCCATTTGTCCTTTGTCTTTCTCCCTATAACTTGTCATAACACCCCACCATGAACCTCGTGCTGAATGGGAAACATTTTTCCTACAGTTAAGAGGATGGAAATGGGAAATAAGTCTCAAGTCAAGTCTTAAGGGATTCCAAATGATCTAATCAAGCAAGACAGTATCCAAGGAGGTAAAGGTAAGCTCAGAAAAAATAAATAGATTCTCCCAAAGAGGGAGGGTCATGGCAAACCCTGTTGATGGGTCAGAGAAGCCAACATCAGCCCTGTGAGATGCTCACTGAACTCAGTGACCAATAGGTCACTAGGGATCCAGGTGACAGCTGACAGAGTGACTAGGCAGGGAGGGACATGTCTACTGTTACTAGCTCTGTGATTGGAGGTCAAGTTGAGCCTTAGTCTCTGGCTGTCGTGATACCTGCCAGTGTTTGTTAGATCACATTGCCTGCATGGCCATGGTGTACCTAAGATGTACTCTCCTGATATTAGTTCCCATTTAGCTTATGACAAAATTTTTCTTGATAGGATTTTCCAGAGAGACAATGCTATAATGGCTTTTTAGGAACATGCTGCTTACAAGTATAGCTATGCATGCCAAGAAAATCAGAAGAAGCTACTTGTGAGTAACTGAGATAGATGACATGGGAACCCATGCCTATCATCTTCAGTGTTGACACAACTATTGTGATCATTTGAAACAGCTTCTCTTCCCCACTGTGGCCTGTGTCCAAGCTTTCATTTCCAAAATGACCCCCTACTTATTAAGCCCCATCTTCCTCTGAGAATTTATTTAGCTGACTTGCAATTCTGGACATCAACTCTGGGACTTCACGCATGCCAGGCAAGGGCTCTCTTGCTGAGCCTCATTTCTAGCACCTCTTGTAAGAATTTACTTTTTAAAAAATCACCTAAATCCCCATCTATTGACCTTCTTCAGTAAACAGCCACTGACCAGGAAGCTAAGGGAGACTGCTCCCTTGGCCCAGTCTCATAAAGCAATCAGTGTTAACTTTAGTTTTATGCCTCTTGTAGCTAACCTCAGAGTCCAGTGCTCACACATTACCTCATGCAAGCAACTGGCAATTCTGCTAGGTGGCTCACCTAAGTCCAAAGGGAAGGTGGAGCAGCACCCCATTAATTAATAATTTAATCACAACTTTAAAACAACGTTTAACTGATCCATGATAGAGCTAGGATCTGAAGTCAGAGACCTCTGGTTCTCAAACCTTAGCTTTTCCCACTATGCCCATTTTTTCTTAATTCAATGATGTAGCAGCATTAAGAGACTGAAAAAGAAGTCCAATAGTATTGACAACAAAGAAGTATATATATATATATATATATATATATATATATATTGTCTGCCAATCACATTGCCAGATTTAACAACTCAAAGTACAAGAACCGTAGTTAACTGAATTTCAGAAGGAGAATCGTGGGGTGTGGGTGTGTGTTTGTGGGTGTGTGTGCACATGAGCACATGTGCATGTGTATAATTCTGTCTTATATAGTATCAGGGACATGTTATCCTGCATATTTCTCCAGATATCTGTAACTATAGAAAATTTAAAACAATAATAAAATTAAAGAAAGTAAGTATTTCTGCTAGCATCTCATACTCAGCATCTAAATCATTTCCAGATGGAAATACCTGTCCAGAACAGGAAAGTTCTCCCTCCTGTCTTTCCACACACACTTTGACTCATCACTACATGAAAATGTTCTCTAGAATCTCAGTACCTTATAGCATTTGAAGAATCTGGTTAGCAAAGATGACCCTGTAATTCATTTTCTTCCTGAATTTCCATACGCCTCTATAAAGAGATGGAGTCCAATTTCACTCTACTCTACACACACCCACCCACACACACAAACCTTAAAACACACATACACACAAAAAACTATAACAAATGTGATACCCTGGGACTTCCGAGGAGTTAGCAGAGGCCATAAAGCACCCAACAGTCTCCTGGTTTGCTCATTGTTAGAACCGCTCTTTGAGAATGTTCCCTTTAGAATGCCCCTAATGAACAAGGAAGTATAAAGAATACACACAAGGGGGTCCATGGGTAACCACAGGTGAAAGCTTAGCCAACACCACCAACTGCCATTTGTATAAATATCCAGAGTCACCAAATCTTCAGACAGTTCAACCCCAGTCTCCCTCTCTAACTGCAGCTGCCCAAGAGCCCTGGCACAGGAACCACACAAAGAAGCCACCAGTCAAGCCATAACTATGAGATGTAGTAATGAGCTAATTTTCAATGGGGAGCATGTTCTGTTATTCAACAGCAGATAACCTAAAGAGTACGAAACAAGTCCCTTATGTGTGCCATCTGTTCCATAAACCTCATCAGCATTGCGTTGGTGTGTCTCAGGAAACAGGCTTTAGAAAACTTGGTAGTAACCTATGTATGTTTCTATCCAGGTTGTATGTATCTATGTATGTAATATATCACAATCTAAGTGAGATATTGGTTCAAAATCACTGAAATAATAGACTTTCTGAAAGGCTAGTATGATGGTCACTTTTAATTGTCAACTTGGACACAGTCTAGACTCCCCCCCACCTCCAGGAAGAGAGTCTCAATAAGGAATTGTTTAGATCAAGTTGGCCTGGGGCATTTCTGTGATTGATTGTCTTGACTATGGTAAATCATGGAAGGAGACTCAACCAATTGCAGGCAACCACTCTCTGGGCTTGACTTCTGAACTGTACAAGATGGAAGGAAGCTGAAGAGTAGACATGCATGTGTTAATGCTCCCTCTGTTCTTAGATAAGTAACCCACTGCTTCAAGTTCTTGGCTTATCCTTCCCGCAGTGAGGGCCAGTAACTGGAATTGGGAATCAAATAAACCCAGTCTCCCCTAAGCTGCTTTTTGCCAGGTTATAATATCATAGCAACCAAAATGAAATAAATTGCATAGTCTCTCAAAGGGAACTGTAATGTAGACCTATTTAGATTTCATGGCATATATGATAATCTCTTGAATGGATAAAAAGGGATAAGCAATTCGATTGGGGGAAATATACACAAGAGAAGGAATGTTTGAAAGATGTTCTCTTCTAGAAAATCCAGAATGAAAAAATAGCTGAAGGCAGAATTCCCTTTAGTTAGTAATAGGGGTGCCAGCATAAAGCCTATGTCTTCACACAAAGGAGAGTATTCTGCCCATAGCTTATGAGTAGGGTTGGACTGTCAGAACTGGCAACTGCTCACAAGCTATGCAAGCCACACCTTAAAGTTCTGCACACAAGAAGAGCTTCGCCTGTGAGACAAATCATAGTTAAAGGGTAAGGAATATTTATCTCCACCTGTCTGCCTGAGAAAATATCTTGAGTGATAAAACTATAATTCTCCACTGTTCCTTGCCATACATACTGCTGACACTTCTTCCCTCTTTGGTACAGGATGGAAAGCTGAAAGGCATTTTTAACTCCTCATTTATCTCCTTTTAATAAAAGATAAAGATGGCATATTCTTTTGCAGGTTCTCTTAAAACCAAATATCTTCGGAATTAAATGCTTGAAGGAAAGAAATTTTATTTATGGATTCAACTGAGATGACAGGAAGTAAAAAAACATACAAATAAATTGTTACAAACATCGTCTTCATTTTAGTGTAGTTATCAAAGTACAATGGATATTTATAATGAAACACTACTCAGAGGGAAGCCAGGCAAGTGAAAGAAAGTAAGCAGAATGTAGACATGACAAGTCCTACTTTTCTTCTCAGTCTTGAGGAGGGCATAGAAGGAGGGGAGGGTCAGTGAGGGTGACAGGCACAATGGGCCAGCTCTCTACAGATTGTTCTGTGGAAGCTACGATCCCACCCTCTTGTTTATTTTACAGATGAAGATGTAGGCTTAGACAGTAAGCTGAACACACTCTTGGAGTGAGCAGGACCACTTTCTCTAGAAGCAGCACTGTGTGTGCATGCACAGGTACATGCATGTGCATGTATATATGTGTGTGGTGTGTGTACATGGTGAGTGTGAGCGTGTGTGTATACATGTGAAAGAGTAGGATGTGTGCATGTGTGGTTGCATGTGTACAAGTTTGTATTTGTGCACATGTGTGTGGAGGCCAGAGATCAACGCCCACTGTCTTCCACAATCAATCTGAATTCTGTGTTTTGAGACAGAGTTTCTCACTGAACCTAGGGCTCACTATCTGGACTAGACTGCCTGTTCATTAAACCAATCCTGACTCTTCCCTGACTCTTCGGGTGTCCTGCTGCCTCCATCTCCAGGCAATGGTACTGCAAGGACAAATTTCCATATAGCCCTGGATAGTCTGGACCTCAATATGGAGTTCAGGCTATAGTTCAACTCACAGAACACAGCCTGACTCTGCCTCCAGAGTGCTAGGATTGAACATGTGCCCCTCTGTAAATGACCATGCCTAGAGTTTGACATTGTCGAAGGGGATACAAACTCAGGTCCTCATGCCTGGACAGCAAGCACTTTACCAAGTGAGCCATTGCCCAGCCCTGGTAGTAGCATTATTTTCAAAAAACTTGCCTGACATTTGTTAATGTAATGCTATTTAAAACAGAGATACAAAACACCACAGATTCTCAGAAAATCTCATGAAATGCAGTACAGGATCACTGCCCATCATAAGCACAGACAGAGTCAGCTGAGACACATGGCAAATAGGCTGAGTTGCCAGAGAGCATGGGAAAAGAGCTCACAGATGTGAGGAGATGGATGACCGAAGATGCTCAGGTGAATCTGTACAGCTTCAAACCCTTCAGGTTTAACTGTGCTCCCTGCATCAGCTAGCAAGCAGTCTAACAGGATCTCTCATTTAACATTGGAGGACACTCAGGAAGTCCACTCTTTTGAAGCCGCAGCCTTGACTCGCCCTCTCTTTACTAAATTTTTAATCTTTTCCCATTTTAAGAAGTCTACTTTGCAATAGGCTTTATCCAACTTTATCTTCAAACTCAATTTTATGACAGCCTAAAGGAACTGTGTCCAACTGTACAGGCAGGGAAAGCAAAGACTTTGGCAACTTGCCTAAAGACTCTGCTAGGTGGAGTCTTACCAGTCTAGAATCTTTCAACCTGGTTTCTCACTGTGGGCAGAATGTTTCCTCCTTGCTGTGTGTCAGGTTGTGACTCTCAGTTCCTTGAACCAGCTCTGGCCTTAACTTCCCAGTTATATCGGGCAATTTTCAGAGTTATTTAAGGTCTTGGAGGAGGGGAAAATGAAAACTGCAAGTTTGAGAAGTTGAATTCAGGACATAAAAGAACATCTAACTTACGTACAATAAAAACCTTTTTGTGGCATGAAGGTAAAAACAGTTGAGAACCTGAATCATTTTGGAAATGGATAAAGAACCTAAAGAGAAAGATGGGGAACATCACACATGGACAGACACTACAGTGAGTGCAGTTGTTTCTTAGGGTGTGTGGGTTACTGACTCTGAAGCCACATGACACTGAATTGAACATACATGCAGTTGGACAGAATTTTCCTGTCAATGTGGGAGGCTGCAGATAAGCTAGACAGGAGGCAAGTATGAACTGGGAGATACAGAATTACAGTTTAGGACCTCAGTGTAGTACACACAGAGATTCGTGGATAAATACAGAAATAACCATGGGAAAGGAAAGGGGCATGTGTGTGCTACACTTTGCTTTCTTTATGTGTGTCATTGCATTGTTGGGGATCAGCCCAGTGCCTGTACATCCCAGGCAAATGTTACACCAAAGAGCTACATTGGAAAGCCCTCCGCATTTTCGCTGTCCATTTATCTATCAGTGGACATTGAGGCCAATTTATTATATACAGTTTTGCACAGTGGGCTCCAACAATCATGGGGGTTCAGGCAATCTCCTTCCTACTCATTTCATTTCCTTAGAATGCAACCAGAAGTAGAATAGTCTATTTTTAGATTTTGTTTTGCTTTGTTCTTACATGCGTATTTGCCTGCATATTTGTATGGCACCGTTTGCATGGAGGTGCTCATGGTAACCAGAAGCAGACATCAGATCCCCTGGATCTGGCTTATCATACGGTTATGAGCCACCAAGTGGATGCTGGGAACTGAGCTCGCGTCCTCTGCAGGAACAACCAGCGCTCTTAACCACTGTCAGCTGGAGAAAGCATCTTGGTTATGGATGGGAGCTCATGCCCACATCCTGCTCTCAGTGCTGGGACCCTGTCTGCCTTGAGTCTGCGCAGGCCCTGTGTATGCTCTCACAGCCTCTGAGAGGTCATGTGTGCATCTGTCTTAGAAGGCCTGCTTCCTTGCTGTCCTGTCCCCCTCTGGCTCTTACACTCTTTCCTCCTCCTCTTCAACAGGGCTCCCTGAGGAGAGGGAACTGATGGAGACATCCCGTTTAGGACAGTGTTCCAGGTCTCTCTCCCTCAGCACACTGTTCCGCTGTGGGTCTCTGCATATGATCTCACTTTCTGCCAAGAGGAAGTCTCTCTGACGATGGCTGAGCGAGACACTGCTGCATGGCTATTGTAGAATATCATGGGAGTCATTTAATTGCAATGTTTCTTTAACAGCATCACACTGGGTTTTCCCCTAGGCCCATGACCTATCTCGTCTCAGGTTCTTGGCCACCTGTGTTAGACATGGGGTCCATTTTTATGTTGGTTCTAGATATCAAGCTTGAATCACCATGGTTTCAAAGCAGCACCTTCTGGTGTGAGTCATGTCCCCAACCCATTTAATTTGCATTTATGAATTGTATTGATGGCAGACATGTGTTATTCTACCTGTTGGCATTTTGTCTTTTTTTTTTCTTTTTAGAGAACTTGCTATTCAGGATCTTTGCTACCTCCACTGGAACTCAACCCCCAGTTTTGATGACTTATTTGTGCTCTGACTCTTGAGTTGTCTGAATTCCTTAAAAATTTAGGAACTTAACCCCATATCAGATGTACAGTTTGCAAACATTTTTGTCCATTGCTTAGATGGTACCTTAGTCTGTAGATTGTTTCCTTTGCTGTACAGAGGCTTATTCAATTGATGCAATTTGATGTGTATGGGTTTTGCTATAAGTGTATACTCCAAATGTGCCCTCAATAAAGGGGAAAATCTAGTATTTCAATATATACAAATTTGAAAATACCTCTTAGATTTACTAGGGAAAACACTAGGCATTCTATCTATCTTATTTCTTTGCTTTATTACTTTTTGCTTGGACTTATGTTAAAATATCACTTTGTGAATAGTTGGCTCTGGGCAGCAGCGGTTAAAGATGATGGGCAGATGGGAACCCACCATGCAACCATGATGCAATAGTTTGTGCTTATATTACAGTAATGGCAAGAGAGAAACTATTTTAAAGAGTGATGTTTGTGATTTTAGAGCTCTGAAATGATGTTCCACAAATTAAAAGTCCCCCAGTAATCACATGCCATGGAAAGAGCCAAGTTGAAGCTGTGGTAACAGCCAAAAGAGGAACTTGTCCACCAAGAAAACAATCCACACCTCACACCATCCTGACAGCTCAGCAGACCAGTTTTCTGGGACCGCATGGACCAAGACACAGATGGATCAATGATGGGCTGGACACACCTTGACCAGGTCTGATTAGTTAATGCATAGCTCTTGCCCTCTGTTGGTCAAACCTCAACCTCATGTCAGAATTCTGAAAGCAGATTTAGGGTGGGGGTCACTGGACCCCTTTGTTTTTCTTTGTTTCTCTTTTAAATGGGACCACAGAGAATAAGCCTCCTTTCCCTGCTTTTCCCTGCTCTTGTCTGCTTAACTGATGGACTGGAGCTGGGTGGCCAAGTCCAGCTTGCTGGGGCTGCCAATAGCACACAGACAAGGCCTGCAAGGTGAATAAGCCACACATGAATAAAGAGGACATCGCCATATACTCGAGAGTTTCCATTAATTCCAGCCTCCACAATTCAAAATCAAATAGGTCTTTTGAGTAGAACGCATTAATTGCAAACTGAATCACTGATTAGAGGGTTTTGCTCAACTTGATAGAAAAAATTTAGAGGGCCGGGAAGCACTTTTGTCTATTTCTAGTCTAAGGAACACAGAGAGAGAATATAATGGGAGAATTTAACTCAGCATGATGCAAAAATGAAAGTCCCCCTCTCGATGAATGGCATGCAGAGTTGAAGGTGGAAGCAGGTGGCATCACAGAAGCAGGACAGAGGCTTGGAAATGATGCTTTATCATCCAATTGCTTCAAGGAAGGTGACTGATTATAACTGTCCATTTTTTCTCATTCCTGAGAGAGAAAAAACAAGGCAAGAGGGGAAAGCTCTGGGCTTCAAAATATCATGTTTTAAAGACCAAGAAGAGAGATGTTTAAGACACCTTACAGCCAGACACCTACTGAGCATGGTTCCCAAGCATCAGCAACAAGAAGCAAGGGGACTCAGGTGCACAAATCATCCCAGGCCACCAATTCAAAGTTATCCACCAGGACCAGAGCAGAGAGGTGGCTCAGGAGCATTAAGAAACAGCACAATATTACTCTCAAAAAAAAATCCAAATTTGGTCTCCATCCAAGAAGCCCAGAGCAAGCCTGCAAACCCCTCCCTTCAGGTCTCCAGGGGTATCTTTGCATGCTCTGGTCTCTGGCACATGACCCTATTTCAACAGGAATGATTTTATGAATGCGATCCACCTGTACAATCTTGTGTGAACTCCATATCAGTGTTCCTATTTAATTCATCCAGATTCCAAGAGCCTATCCAAGCCCAGTGGAAACTGCTAGCCCTCCTACTGGAGCATCCTGAAGCCAATGGGATGTAGGGGTTAGTATTGTCATCTCACAGAGCTCCAGATAAAATCCCATCTGTGCCACTCTCTTCCTTGTCCTCTCCTAGTCCTCCCATTCCTTACAGCATAAGCTTGGAGTCATTTCTCAATAAGCACCTGCTCAAGAAATGTTTTCTTACTTTGTTTATAGAGAACATGATCTAAGTTACCGCCAGTAAAAAATAGCAGGAGTTTAGGATGTAGCTCAATTGGTTGAGTCCTCCTCTAGCATGCATTCATCACTGGCCTCAGTCCTGAGCTCCCCCAACACTTGAAGGATATATGGGTACATGTCTGTAATCTCAGCATTCAGAAAATAAAGATGGGAGAATTAGAAGTCCAAGGAAATCCTCAGCTACATGGCATGTGGCTAACCTGGGTTGCTCAAGACCTCATCTCAAATGAAAAAACAATATTAAATCACAGAACCTTTTACATAGACAATGACATCTTCCATCTACCTAGTGTTTCTGATGACTGCACACTGTCTTAGGAGCTCTGTGATCACCATCTCTTTTGATAACTGTTATTACTATACCCACTTTGCAAATTAGAAAACAGACATTTGATGAAACTTAACAAATAGGAGCAAAAAGAACATTTAGCCTGAGTCCAAAGTCATGGACTGTGAGCTCTGAGCCTCTCCCCTCTGTGCTCTAAATCTTAACAGATTTCATGCCCACATGAGTCTCAGAGTTAATCTACATACCACGAGGTTTCTCAGTGTAAGGACCGAACAAACGTAGCTCATCTGGACTGCACCTTGGGAGCTAAAGAAAGCATGGAGGAGAATCATGATCTGAACATGGACTGTGGGGCAGTTGATTTGTAGGGTGCTGTGGACAGTGTGCGTGGATCCCCCATACAGACACATCCAAGCAGAGCCCAGGCTGCAGGAAATGAGAGCTTCCTCTCTCATAGCTTATAGAAAACACAGAGTCCTGAGTTGTGGTTACTTGCATCCCAGGCCCCCAGCTATGAGAACTCAAACTCGACACTTGGAACAGTGCAGGCGTGGGATTTATATCCTCCATCTCCTTATCTGACCCTTGGGAGTCATGGCTGTCCATGGCCCTTCAGCGGGGAGACTCTTGGTGTGCATTCAGCAAACAAGAGCCAGGGAGAGGTTAGAGGTCAACAAAAGATAACCAGAGGCACTGTGCTCTTTGCAACAGCGTAAAGCAATTGTAATGTAGAGCACAAAAAGGGGACCCCGTTAGTGAGAAAATAGTCTTGGATTTTAAAGGGTACAAGCAGTCTTCAAAGCTACAGATGCTTTGAAGTATCTATACTTTGACTTCTGAGAAACTGCTCCTTTTGGAAAACACACAGAGAGGTGGCTTCTGGTGTGATCAATTTGACAATTACTTCATCTGGGAATTACTAGCAAAAGTAGCAAGGGGCTTTAGAAGAAGAAGAGGCAATCCAAAAAGTAGGACCAAGAGAGAGTTGGGCAGCAAAGCCTAGAGAGAGAGAACAGAGGCCAAAGTTAAACAGTGGCCAGCGTAAGACACTTCCAGACCAGGACTTACTGTGAAGAATGGTACAAGTTCTCCCATACAAGTATGGGTTCTGCAGAACAAAATTTCTTACCCTGGGCATTGGCTGTAACAAATGGCAAAATTACACATTTTTGTCTGTTTTCTTGTTTTGGATAGCTGCGTTTTAAACATTTAGTGTGTGCATGTGTGTGTGTTTACATGTGCACGAATGTGCATGTATATGTATGCAGATTCTAAGGCATGCTTATGCTTTGGAGGTCAGAGGTAATCTTGCAGAATTATTCCTTCCTTCAACCATTGGGTCTCAGAGGTGGAATTTGAGTTCCCTGAGTCCGCTTTCTTTTTCCTTTTCTGTCCTTCCTCTTCTATTTTAGTGGCAACATGCTGGAGCAGCTCCTTTCACCTGGCTCCTCCCACCTGGAGAACTTCTGCTTGGCCACTCTCTTTGGGTGTTCTTGTCTATTGCTCAAAGGAGTATAAGAACCAAAGACACTGACATAAATCTCTATGACTGGTTGGAGGAGAAAGTGGTGTAGGAGGTCCTTCTGTGTTTGTGTTGCTTTCATTGGTTATTAAAGAAACTGCCTTGGCCTAGTTGMTAGGGYRGAACTCAGGTAGGYGGGGAAGACAGAACAGAATTCTGGGAGGAAGAAGGCAGTGTGGCAGATGCCATGATTCTCCTGCCTGAGATGGATGCTGGTTAGACTCATGACGGTAAGCCACAGTCAAGTGGCAATACACATTAATGGAGATGGGTTAAACTAATATGTGAGAGTTAGACAATAAGAGGCTAGAGATAATGGGCCAGGCAGTAGTTTAAATGAATACAGCTTCTTTGTGATTATTTCTGGTATAAACTCACCGGGTGGGACAAACAAAGGGCCTGCCCTCCTTTTCAACAAGAAAGACAGTGGAGTAGGCAAGAGCTGCTGTTGGTGACATCTCACAAAAGTTTATGCCAGAGAAACCCAAATATCTACCTTCCTTTGCATGCAAGAGGCCAAGGAGGGTACTGTTGGTAGAATGCAGAGTGATGGAGTAAAATTTCTGCTGCAAGATTCCAGGGAAATCCCAAAAGCGTTAGATGCGTAGGAGAGAACATAGACACAGGAGGAGGCACCTGGACACCTGCTCATTCCAGGCAGTGACACAGAGCAACTCTAATGTCAGAGAATGTATGCTTCCCAGCAAGTCATGGCAGACTGGAGCACATCTGTACTGACTGTAAGATACCTGATGCCCTAGCTCCCTCCTTGCCCTACCTGCTTCGAACTCAGTACCCCAGAGACCATAGCCCTTCCCAGGAACCACCAGCAAGGAGAAGATGGACACTCAGACCAACCCAGTCCAGCACCCATCCTGAATCTGTAAATACAGAGGACTACACAAGAGGGACGTCACGAAATCTTCTAGGCAAGCAAGAGTTGCAGAGTGGTTATGGGCAAAGGGGTAATTTGAGCTCATTTGCAAAGACAGTGTGTTTCAAAGGGAATTCTGATCTCTTCTCAATTTAAAGTTTCTCAAAATTACTTTTCCACTTGCTAGGTTTTTAGGAATTTGATCATTGGGGATGGAAAGACAAAATTCTACCCCCAAAGATTCACTGTAGGTGAGGATCCACTAACTTTGGCCTGTGTAAACTATTCATGAGACAAGACATTGTCCACGATTCACATGAAACAACTTCAAGGAGCCCAGTGGGTGTTTGTGCTTCCTTCCAGGTGCTCAGAATGCCCAGACAATGTCTGTCTGTCCACCTACAACTCTAGCAACCTGATATTGGCATAATGCAAGCTTTAAAAAGCTCCCATGAAAGGGGCTGGAGATAGACTCAGTGGTTAAGGGCACAGACTGGGGCTCAGTCTCAGCATCTCTTATGGGTGATTCAGAGCCACCTATTAACCCCAGTTTCCAGGGATCTTAAACCCTCTTCTGTCCTGCACAGACATCTACATGCCTATGCACATACACACAGGTACACACAATTTAAAATAAAATAAAATAAAATAAAAACTTCTCAGGAGGAAAAGATCTCTGAGCCTCATTATCCAAGAATGCTTTCTGTGTATTTTTCAGCATGAGAATATCCTATCCTACTTTGACTCGTGATGATTGATGGTTTCTTAGATACATTGAGCATAGTGGAGGACAAGTGATGGGGAGTTACTGGCAGCACACAGCTGAGACTTTCGTGTGCTCCAACAACCGGCGGTTCCCCTTCTTTCCAAAAGCTTTTCCCAGTGCAATGAACCTGCTATTTAAGAAGCAACTTTTTTAGAAAGAGAAAAGGAAAGAAGAGGTGAAGAGGGAGAAGAAACGGAGGGAGGGAGGGAGGGAGGGAGGGAGGACAGGTCGGTCTCCTTGATATTACAGCTAGTCTAGTAAGTATTCCTGTGACTAGAGTCCCTGGGCTTTGCCTCRGGAATTCAACTTATTTTTCCATATATTTTGTCTTACAAAAGACCATGATTCATASAGACTTCTAGCATCTGCCTGAAGATGCTTCTCAAATCCTAGGGCCAATTCATGATCTTGGCAATAACTCACTGCTTTCTTAGTAAGATCTTGTTTAGAATTTATTCTCTCAAACTCTGCTTTGGAGATGAGACAGTAGAATTTAAAAGATATTACACAATTAAAACGTCTGCCTGTTTCAGTTTCGAGGAACTAAAGCTGATCCTCATCAAATTATGCTAATTTACTGTACAGTGTTTAATTAAGTCTTACCCCAGGCAGTCTACTTCCAGGGTTTATTTTTACAGCTTAGAACTTTCAAACATGAAAATGCCTTTCAATTTAAATTATATATATATTAAAAACTATTCACTGAAGTTCATTAAGAGAAAAAAAATTATCCCCTGTGCTTCCAACTTCAATTCCTTCTCTCTCTTTTTTTATTCTTTCTCAATCCTTCTTTCTTCAGGAAATTAGAAATCCTTAGAAATGTCTCTTTCTCTCTCTCTCTCACTTAAAGAGTAAATGCCATAGTTTGTCTTATCCGTGCAGGATTTGTCCCCTGACTCCCAATTGATAAACCTCCCAAGCACTATGAATTTATTATACCTGCATACCTTGATAAAGTAGGACTTACAGGTGAGGCACAGTAAGGGGCCAACAATAACTTAGAAGATGGCACAGCTGTAGGGTAGGCTGTGGTCCAGGTGGTGAGAATGTGGGCTCTCTGCTCACCTGGTCTATTGCTGTGATAAACACCTGGGCCCAAAGCAGCCTGGGGAGGAAAAGGTCTATTTCAGCTTCACAGTTACACATCACAGTTCATCACTGAGAGACGTCAGGGCAGAAGTTCAAGGCAGGAACCGGCAGACCATAGCTGATACAGAGGCCATGGAGGGGTGCTGCTGACTAACTTTTGCCTGGTGGTTTCCTCAGCCTGCTTTCTTATAGTCCCAGGATCACGTGCTCAGGAGTGGCACCCTGAGCATGGTGAGTTGGTCCCTCCCATATCTATCATCAGTCAGAAAAATGCACCACAAGTTTGCCCGTAGATCAACCTGGTGGGGGCATCATCAACGGAACTTCCCTCTTCCCAAATGACTCTAGCTTGTGTCGACACCAAATTATCCAGCACACCTACAACTCATTATGATTGATAATGAGTTTTAATTATATTTTCATTATAATTTAGTGTTTTAGGGCCGTGATTAACAGTGATCATCTGAAACTTCAAAAACAAATGAAGCCATAGGCAAAATGAGCTAAAATCACCAATTTCTCTCATGTGTGTGACTCATAGCACATTTATGTATGTGTGCACATGCCAGGCCAGAGGTCCTCACATGCCACTCTTCCTAGGGTTTGCTATAGGGTTGGTCACTAGGCTCTGGGGCTCACGGATTGGGCAAAGCTGGCTAATCATCAAGTCCCAGCAATCTGCCCATACCACCTCCTCATCACTGAGATATAAATGGTCTGGGTTTTTGTGTGATTCCTGGGGATTGAATTAGAGACCACCATGCCTGCCTGGCAAGTCCCTTTTCTGAAGCAAGTCATCTCCCTAGCACTTGTAAACGTACATACATTGGGGGATCTCCTAGGTAGACTGAGCTCAGTCAAACACAGCTGACTGGGAAACGGTGGGATTTTGGTCCTTTGAAAAGTGACCATGAAAGCAGAGGGCTACAACTGAACCAGTGATTTTTACCAGTCGAAATCCTCAGGGGAGACCACACCAGCACCCTACCTCTTCTCACAGGATAAAGTGTATGTGTGTGTTTGGTGGGGTGCTGTCTGCTCCAATCCTCACCTACCCACACAGGTCGCTGTCTTACCCTCTGTCGGCGGACAGGCAAAGAACTGTGCATTCTACATTTCCTTTCCTGGAAACCCTCTGCTGGCTGGAGATATCCAGAGCTTAATGAGCATATGTTGCGGGACCACCAGGCTAGTGGTAAAACTCACTCCGGAGTATATGAAGGCTTCTGATTAATTCTGTTCCAGGTGTGGGTTGTTGTTTTTTTTTCCTGAATAGTAGTAACACATTTGTTTCAAATCTTGATAAGCAGGTTGATATTTCAAGTAATTTTTGAGAAAGTTCTGCATCATGATTGTAATTTCCATGCTTTGTATGAAGTCGCTGACAGAGCATTGCATTCTGACCGACACAAAGCTGGCATGGAGTTGTAGAGGCATTGGTTTTACCCCACCAATCCCTCCAGCATAGAAAATTCTTTTGCTCTTTGTTACGTGGCATCTGTCCTTTCACAAGAGTGGAAGACCTCCCAGTTATCAAATCCACTCAACCTCCTAGACCACATAATCTAGGCAGCTTCCAAAGTGACAATAATGACTCCTGGGAAGTTCCCTCCCACACTGCACAGGTCTGCTATTGTGGTCAACAAAAACAACAGAAACAATGGTATGCCACCACCGCAATTAAGTTTTGAAAAATATCATTTGAGATTTCCCCCTTGCTCTTTCTGTCATTTTACCTTCCCCCTGTCTCTCTTCCCCCAGCACCTTCACCTCTTTCGTCACATTTGTACAGGGGAAACTATGCACAATGTCATGTGACATTGGAGGAGAAGTTCCAGAAAACAGGCAACCGCTCTAGTGAGTCTGGTGAGAGATTCTTCTTCAGCTGAACCTTCGGTCAAGACACCAGCTCCTGTCAATGCCTTCCCTGCAATCCCATGAAAGACCTTCAACCAGAAGCTCTGGAGCCGTAACTCAGAAACCATAAAATAAGTGATAAAGTGTGACATAAGAATGCGTGGGAAAGGTAGAGTTGTAGATTATTCTATACTCTTTCCTATATTGGAAACTCAACCCAAGACTGACTAGAAATGAAATCACCCAACTACTCAAGGTAAGAGACTCTTAATGCAGAGAAATGGTATTCTAAGAGATAGAAATATGGGTGAATCTCGAAATTCACCCATATTTCAATTCAGAGATGAGAACCCTGCATGAGGATGAAGAAGAAAATGGTTGATGTCAGCAGAATCTAGAGGTCAAATGTCAGGTAACTTTATACCTCATTGCCCAATACTATATTCTGGAATGCTGGAAACAATCCTTATGTCACCATTGACTATGACAGCCATTGATGGAAAATGGCTAATTACCACTTGGTATGCAATAATAATGCAATGTTAAAACTTAATTTTTTACTTTATTTACACTAATTTAAAGATTATTTCTATATATCACCACATATAGCACTGGTGACCACACAGTGAAATTACTGAAACCACACTAGGATATTCCATTAGGAGCTGAAGCCTTAGAAGATACATAGCTAAAGGGAAGGTGATTCCTGACGTGAGAACCTCAGTATAGTGTGAATATGTTTTTATTACCATTGGTTAGTAAAGAAATTCCTTTGACCTATGGGAAGAAAGACTATAGTTAGGCAAGAAATCCAAGCAGAGATAGAGAGAGAAAGAAAGCTGAGTCTAGGGAGACACAAATAGCCACCAGAGAAGCAAGATGCGAGGTAACAAGCCACAAGCTTCATGGCAAAATATAGAATAATAGAAACGTGTTTATTTAAATTGTAAGAGATAGTTAATAATAAGCCTGAGCAAATAGGCCAAACAGTTTGGTAATTCAGGAACTGGTGGGTGGGAGAAAAATCTCCAGTTACAGGTTCCTAAAGTCAACCATGCCCACCATTATCTTGCTTCTACAATCCTCTCCTGATGCCTCCCCTGATACTTATAGATTTATTGTAGGAATCTATAAGCAGATTCATGGTATCAGATCCCCATAGGGCACACAACAAGAAGGAGGTGCTGAGTTTAAGAATGCATTTGTTCAGAAAATAATTCACAATCTCAATAATCCCATGGAGAGCTGCATGCTTGCACCTTTCTTCATGTAGGGAAAGCAATACTACCTTGTTTGAAATTGCACAGAGGTCTGGACTGTTGTGCAAGAGTTTATTACTTCTCCTGGAGGAAGAGGAGAGACTCATGAGAATCAGGATATAAAGGGAACATATAAGGCCCAGGAACTGCATTAAACTTACAGGACTCAGGAAGTCCATGAAACTTGGAAGACTCATTTACCCCCATCCCTTGGGCCCATTGATTATATAAGTAGTGCCAACCGCTGGAACGAGGAGAGACTATGTCACATAATAACCAAAACTCTAAATGTACAAAACAAAGAAAGGCTATTGAGGGCTGAGAGAGAGAAAGACCAAGTCCCAATTTGTCTTTTTAAGTGAGGGTGACACTTTCTCCAAAATAACTTCAGGTAAGTTAATGCCCCTGTGCCTTTTTTGTTTATGTTACATTGGCAACTGCATTTTCCATGAACTGGAGAGAGTAAATGGCTCCTATTAGCTTTCTATTACTACATAATAAATTGCTACCTTTCCAATGGCTTAAAACAACACTCGTACATCACCCCATGATTCTCACAGAACATGAATCCAGGTACATCTCAACTGGTTTCCCTGCTCAGGAATGTGACAGGCTATAATTGAGGTGCTAGCCAGAACTATCGTGGTTTCACGTAGGGCTCAGCGAGGGGAAAATCCACTTGGAAACTCATTCAAGCATTAGAAGAATTCATTTCCTTGCAGCTGTATGGCCAGAAGCCCATACTGCTTATTCGCAGTTAGAGGAAAGCTTGTTGTAAGCCCTGTGGGGCTTCTGATACTTGACCTTTTCTGTGAACTGCTTACAGAAGAACCGTGTCAGCCCTCATGACCAACTGGAGCTACTTTGGCTCTAGTCTACTAAGATCTTAGTGCTTTCTGTATTAGTCTTTGGGATTTTTCTGCCCTAGCCTCCTGGGTTCTTGGATTGCAGGTGTGCTCTGAGGTCCCTAACTTGAAAGATTCTTTGTACAGCATAATGAAACACCCACATTATCTCCTCCATACAACTTAAGCCAGTCAGGGAACTGACATCCCATCACCTTTGCTACATGCTATTGGTCAGAAGCAAACCACAAGTTCTGCTCTTCATTAATGGGAGAGAATTAAACAAGGGCTCTATACTCATTGGAAGGCCACTCCTTCCATGCAACTAAAAAAGAGATATGTGTCATACATACTAATATGTAATATCTATGTTTTAAAGACCATCACAATATTTAACTATGCTGAGCTACTTAAGAATTCCCTGCTTTGGAAAATCCTTTTTATCACATGTTTTTTGTTAAGGCCTTGGTCTCCAGTCCCATGGAGATGGGAAATACTGGGGATGCAGCATGATCTTGGGGACCACTGCGTACTAAGTACAAACAGAAAGTTAGTGAGGAGATGTCCCAGCGGTGTCTGTACAGGATCATCAACTTAGACAAAAGTACAGGCACCAGGGTCATTAAAATTGTTCTAAGGTAGATGTCATATACACATAGATGTGTGATGGGTCAGGTTAAAGACAGGGTTCATTATAAAGATGTAGCTCTTAAAAATCAAACAAAACCAGTTGTCAAGATGTTCAAACCAGGAAATCTCACACCGAAATTTATATTATTTCATCTCTTGACATCACATGTGTTGTATGGCCACAACTGTGGCTGGTTCCTCTGAAAAATGATGCTCTTTCCACTCCATCCCCAGCCCTTGGCCTTCAGAACTGATGTCTGCCTCAGAGTCCTCTTCCCAATAATGGTGATGGCCTCAAGAAATGAGATCAAGACCTTTGAAAACAGGGGAAAATAATAAACTTCAGAATGCCAGACAAGTAGCTGAATTCTAAAAGATTTGTAGATATGAACACTTCTCACCAGAGAAGGACCATGTTCCGAGTAAAGCCAGGCAAAAGCAGCAGAGGAAAACTGGGGACCTTGCAGAGGATCACAGAACTCATCGGGGGACAGGGGCAGTTCTAAACAGATTGACTGAAAAGTATCTTGAGACAGTCTCCACTGATCAAGGCACAATTACTTCAGGACTGAGATAAACACACGATGCAGAAACCCCACTTCAGCAACCCTCCTGTCCCTTTCTAGGGAGGCTCTGGGCCCTCATTCTGTGCCAGGACACTTGGAAAGTGGGGAAGGGGTTAATGTTCCTTTCTTCACCCCACAAAGGGGCAGAGCCTCATCCATCAAAGTTAACCAGCTATGACTCTGGAGATGGAACTAAGCCCTCATTGGGCCAGGCTCGTCAATCCCGAGGAGACATGGAGAAGGTTGGAGATTTCACTTAATGCTTCAGCTGCAAGGATGCAGATTTGTTTCGAGAACTATTTGTCTGAGTTAACACACTAAAGAGACTGCCTCTTGCTTCTCTTAAAAATAGAATAGCATAATCACATTTCAGACTAGCTGAAAGCCCGGAGGCAGAGGTTCTAGAACAAATAGAAATGAGATTCAGTTCCAAAGAGGAAGTTGCTATTTTTTATGACTTTTCTCAAAGTGGCATCTAAAAGGAAAACTTAAATCATTTTCTTTGTCTCTACAAAACCCAACTCTCTGTTCATACCACTGCCAGCTAAATTTTGGAGGGGGGTGAGATATTTGCTCTAAAATTTATATATTTATTGCTCATTAGTATCTTCTAAACAGTACAGCATCTTAACATTTTACACAACAGCTAGAAAATAGGAGGTGTCACGAATGCTCTCGAGATGATTTACAATGAACAGGGCATCTGGGTGTTTTCTACAAATGCATCTGGTTTTAAGTAATAAACTGTGAGCACTCTCGGATTTTGATATCTGTGATGTCTCGAGACGAGCCATCTATGGATGTTAAGGGCAATGATATTCTTTTCTGAAACCTTTTCTTCCCTGCCACTTTTTCCCCACTGTGGTGGAAAGTCCTGGTTTTCAACTTGACTGTGTCTAAAATTGACTAAGAGGTAGCTTTCTGGGCATCCCTGTGAGCCATTCCCTTGATCAGGTTATTTGAAATGGGAGCCCTGCCCTAAATGTGGGTAGCACCTTCCCATGGTACCAGATAAAAGGAGGCCTAAGGAATAAAACCCGTTTGCTTTCTGCTTTCTTGTCTCACTGGTGAGTTCATTACCTACCATGTTGCTGGGGCGACTGCTGCCAGGCTGTATTCCTTCCCTGCTATCAGAACCTTCCTTCCCTGGGCTCCCTATAGAGGATGAAGACCATTGGCTCTCTGGGAATCCTCCAGGACCTGGTCAGGATGTGAAACTCTTGGATGGAGCTGTTCCTGGGGTCTCAACCTCTCCAATGTGAAGACACCCACTTGGGTGACCCATAGTGCATTATGTAACACAAGCTAATAAATCTGCTTTATATATATTCACTTTATGGATCCTATTCCTCTACAGAACACTCCTTAATACACTCATTTTTTTATGTCTTAGCCATCCTCTATTCATAGGAAAGAAAAACTTCCTGGAAAAATCTATGAATATGTTAGATTTCTGTGTATCTACAACCATTGGTTGCTATGGTGATTAGTTTGGAGTCACCCATCATCTGCTCTCACCCCTGGATGCCTACTGAGGGAGATGTTTTGTTCTGGTCTGGAAAACATGTCTGAGACGCAGCACGATCTAGGGACCATCTGCACAGGTGCTGGGGTATATTAGACAACTGTAGAGGGCATCAGAAGTTGGGTGGGTGTGAAGAGACCTTAGAGGAGTGGAGATCCGCTGCCCAGACTCAGTGCCGTTCACACCAGTCCACACAGTAGGCTGCCAAAAGTGGCATGCGCTTACTTAGCCCTCGGGACTTAGATGGCTACAGCCTGTTACAGAAAACATCTGACCTGAGGCTTGGGAGATGGTTAAGTGGAGAATAGTGCCTGGATTCAACCATGAGGGCCTGAGTTCAAATTCATACCAACCACTTAAAAAGCTGAGTGTGGTTGCATTTGTGCCCAAACCCCAGTGCTGCCAAGCTGGGACACAGGGATCTCTGGGGGGCTGCAAGTCACCAGCCTAGTTCTAGTTTCAGACGGAAAGAGGTAGAACAACATGTTCTTCTTTACCCCATGTGCACATAGGTGCACACACACATGCACACACAATACACATACACCACATACACATGCACACATGCACACACACACACACACACACAGACAGACAGACAGAGACATGTCCTACCGTGTTGAAACTGTGAGGGCAGCCCTGCAGGAAGAGTAGAACTGAGATTGGGAAGAAGTTTACCATCTCAGCAGGTACCTACACATCCCAATGTGGTTTTTTCCATTTTTTTATTATTATTAAAAATTTCCACCTCCTACCCTCCTCCCA